>CM029459.1:40085047-40325330 GCA_017140185.1 Eucalyptus polyanthemos subsp. polyanthemos | reverse complement strand
CTTATTAGTCCACATACACCCCACATTTAATGAGCATTTAATGAAGTTTAATGATGATATCATCTAGGTTGCCAACTCGGCATCTAGATTCGTATGGCATTAATTGAGGGGTTTGGGTTTCGCTCCGATTTGTCCATGTGTATGCCACCCTTTTCTTGTCTAGCAAAAATATCCACAACTTCATCATTACTTTTGAAAAGTCAAATGACACATCATCCCCTTTATTAATGAGGTTGTTCTAGAGTTTTCTTCTCTTTTGTCCCTTTCTTCATCAAGAAGGTGGTCTAGAGAATCCCATAGTCTAAGTTGGTTCTGGGGTTGGACAATGGATCATTAGATACACCTCAAAAAACCAAATCATGCACACCCGAGGTTCAGCCATCACGCCCCATGCTCGCCTGATTCGTTCCTTCGGATGGTCAGTCGGCCAAAATGGTCGGTTGTCCTTTGGTCGGTTCAAGGTCAATTCTAAGGCTACTCATGGCCTAGCACTAAGCCTACATACTCATGAACCTTAGATTTAGTGATAGAATAGCTGGGTCTATTCCTGAGCTCATTCCGATTGGCACTTGATCCATTAGTAGGGTTTGTGGTCGGTGCATTACCAATCCACGATCGGATCATCAATTCGAGATTCCTTTCGATCACTAAGAATTAAATAGGGAATGATACATTTTTTATCAGAAGATGATCACATTTGATTGCGTTGGATTGTTCGTGTATTAGTGCATAGCCAAGCGGAATCACCGCGCCGAGCACTATGACCGATCATGACCATCTCGTTGATCCAAAATCATCCCGTGACCAATTTTCATGATCAAAAGGTCATCTTATGAGCTGGTGATCTTATCCCATTGGTATGGTCCGTAGAAAATTCACGGCCAACACCTTTACCAATTCGTGATCGGCCGGCCGGTCGGTCATTCGCTAGACCATGACCAATCTCGATTCCTTGCCGATCGAACCGATCGATTCATGGCCAATGGCCCATGATCGAACCCCTTGTGGACCTTATGGCCGATCTTTACGGGGTGGGAATTGAGGATGTTATAGATTGATCCAATGGAACTAGTAAATTTGTTGTTTTTGGCCAAAAACAAAATAAAAAATAGGAGAAATTGGGACTTTTTCGAAGATTCTATATCAATTTCTCTATGAAACAGAGATGTGGTGAACTCCATTTGTTAGAACAGCTCCCAATGGACTGACCCCATCGTCTCCACCCTGTAGGAACTACGAGATCACCCCAAGGACGCCTTTGGCATCTAGGGGTCATGGACCGACCATAGAATCCTGTTCAATAAGTTGAACGCATTAGCCGTCCGCTCTTAGGCTGAGCAGCAAGGGCCGAAGATTCAGAGAAAATGTTAGACTAGTCCGTGAGACAAAGTCCATCAAAATTAGCCTGCCAATCCACTGGGCATCGCATGGAACAAGAAAAAAGGCAAAAGTCACAGGCCGCCGTTTAAAATGAATTTTTTTAATAGAAAATGAAAATAGAGCGAATATCAAATTATTTAAAGAATATTAATATTCTTTAAAGTAAAAAAAGAAGAGACTTAAGGAACACCCATCCACAATTGCTAAAGATTAACCGGTCCAACTCGACTGGTTTAGGTCAGTCAGTTTCCACCTTGAACCAAGAACCCAATCGATTTTCAGCTCACTAGTTCCAAAAAGCAGAATCAACTAGACCACCTTTCTTTGGGAACCGCTAAACCGCTAACTGTCCGGGTTCGAGCATTCCCAATTCAAAGTGTTCTTTGTACACACTCCTACCGAAACCCACTTGTGCCTTAAAGCACTCCGTTTCTTTAGAGATGGATCTAAACTCGCTTTCCGTCATGATAGAATTAGATTGCTTTGGGTTGATTTGTACACTTACCGATCATAATAGGTGCTTGTGGAAGTAGCCTTTTATCACCAAGTGCCTTACTTAAAGGGCCAATATAAGCATATTTTGAGTGGCCCATTGCATGAAGAGAAGAGAAACCAAGTGGGCCGAGGGACCAAGTCACTAATTATAGTTGCTAAGGCTCATAGATAAAGAATTTACCTTGTGATTGGACTACTAATCCCCTCTCAAGTTTTAGGACCTTTTTATAACCAGAGGCCCATGTAGGGTGTAATTTTGGAATCACTTGAAACAATGAAAGGAAATTGCTTTGAAAAAAAAAAAAAACCAAAAACAAAAAGTGCTTTTGGGTAACAAACTGATGCAATCGCAATATTCATTCGCTTCTTTTTCCAAAAATCTATATATTTAATCTTTATCCTTAGCCGTGCCCATAAATTGATTTCCATCCCATAAAATTTATCTATTGACTTTGTGGAAATTATAGATATTATAAAGTACATGTGCAACACCATTTATTTGACAATAAAAATGTCAATATAGGATTACCAATGGAAAAATTGTCTAAAAAGTCTCAAACCTATTACACGCGTTGATCACTTTAACTCTAAATCTTTCAATTTTGTCAAATGAATCATAAACTTTTTTACACGCTTTACCAATTGAGTCCATTCGACCAATTGTAGTTGGAAATCCCTGATGTGGATGCTGGCTATCCTACATGGGTACGACCGGTGTTGATGATAATTTTAGAAAATCTCAAATAAATACTCCGAAGTGGAGTCATTTTTCTCAAAAAAGGACCTAAAGTGACAAGTCTCAAATAAGGACCCTGTGAGTGGCTAACTAACTCTCAATTAAGGACTTGAACTTCTAATTTTATTCACAACCAAGGGTACTTTTGTAACTAAGAACATTGTTGTTTATTTTTGTCTCTTTCTTCTTCTTTTTTCTTTCTTCATCTTTCTCACTCTCTACATCACCTCCATTATTAGCCCCTCCATCGCTCTTGTGTCATCTCGTTGTATGACCAAGATTGGGTTTTCTTTAACATGAGCCATTACAAACGTAGTCTAACTCAAGTTGAAAATTTTAAATTCTCACTCCTTAAGACAATTCCACGGCCGAAAATGAGCCTTCAAAATAAGTTCTTTTTATTCCAACATTCATCGCAAATTCTGGATCTCAAAGCCATAATATGAATATGCTTTTGCTAAGACTCAACTTATTGTCCAACTCCCAAACTATGCAACTAATCCTTTGGTACGTATTTCTTCACCTTGAGAGTGCATCAAACTCCACTTATTCCGGGCCTTCCGCTAACCCAGCAATTGCAATTTTTTGTGCTATTTTTAATCCTGCTTGCCAACAACAGAGTAACAATATCCAAGCACGCGTCGTTTTGTTTGACTAACTTATGCCTCTATTCAATTAACACTTGGTGATCAACAATTTCACGCCAAAGAACAATTTTTGTTGCAGCTGGCGACTATTTCCAACCTTGGCAAGAGTTTGCCTCATCAATTTCAAATTTGGGTTTGCCTTCTTTGCATAAATTCAATCTTTCAAAGATCCCCCTTCCCTTTGCAGTGCTAATGGCTCCTTTCAATAATCTCTAGTCTGGAGACACCCACTCACACTCTACCATTCTCACGACATAGCTCTTCTCCTAATTGATACCCATCTTGAGATCGATCATCATGATCGACATCATTAACCGTAGAAACTGCTGTACTTCGTTGCCCCATTGCTTCCATTGACAAGTCCTATTCGAGCTCGCAACCTCATCGATCGTTGCTCCCCGATAGAAAATCCAACATCGCTGTCGTCAAATGGAGGTCAATCCGAGCTTTAGGCTGAGCACAAGCAAGCCGAGATTTGATGCATCTTGAGGAACCGACGATTTCAGCATCCGAGAAGGTGGCCGTAGCAAATAACTCCAATCCGACTTGTCACGAGGACCAACTACGTGATGACATGAAGTCACGAGGTCACCGGTAGGGGCCTGATTATGGTGTTGAAGAAGGAGACAATGTAGACCAAAGGAGGAGTGTGGAGGAAGATGAAGAAATAAAAAAAAAAATTAAAGAAAGAATGTTCTTGGACAAAAACTACCCCAAGTTGTAAATAAGATTGAAAGTTTGGGTCATTATTTGAGAGAAAATTAGCCACTTTGGGTTCTTATTTGATACAAGAAAACCACTTTGGGTCCCTTTTTTGAGAAAATGAACCTACTTCCATGTCCTTATTTGAAAATTTCCCTAATTTTTATAAATTTTCTGATTTTTTTATTTTTTTTATTTTTTCTTTTCTTTATTTTTATTTTTCTTCTTCCAAACTGGGCGAGGGTCAGCACCATCACTGAACTTGCTAGAAAAGAAAAAGAAAAACAAAGAAAGAAAGAAAAGAAGAAAAAGAGAAAAAGAAATAAAAAATTGTAAAAAAAATTGTCCACGTTTGTGGCAACCCTCCTACGTGGGACTACTAGCATCCGGGTTACATTTTTTAAAAAATTTGTCAAATGACTTAATTGGCAAAATGTGAAAATATTTAGGACTCAATTGGCAAAATTAAAGTTTAGGATCAAATTGGCCATTATTCAATAGATTTGAGATTTTTTGGATAATTTTTTTATTATTATTGACTAACCATTGAATCATTAAGCTAGATTAGAATAAATTAGATTGCTTTGGCAATGAAATTGAGGGGAGAAAAAACTATCGTCTGAGTAGGAATCAAATCCATAATTCATTGAAGAGTAAAAGAAATTTTAAAATCCAACCAAAAAAACCAAATGCCGAGGAGAGGCCTCAAGTCTAAGAGTTGCTACACACTGCATAGTGCGACGTTTGCATGAGCCATAAATCAAAGCTTAAGAGTTAGCGTACGCTTGGAGAAACTATAGCTTAAAATATTTATATGTTATGTGACATGCATACATAATATCATTAAATTGTTCAAGAACTTTTGTTTTTTCTCTAGAATTATTATCATAAAAATCTTAAACCGGTACACTTATAACAAATTTACATAAATAATCTCAAATTGGTACACCAGTAATAAATTCACCTTGCATTAGTTTCTGTTAAATTTTATGGTCAAATTATTGAATTAGATGACTCATGTGGAGTTTTACCTTCCGTTCATCAGGTGTGTACATGTTTCTGAGTTTTTCGTGGTTTTTAATTCAATATAACGAAAACTAATGAAGGGTAAATTTGTCACAAATATACTAATTTGAGATTTTTTGATGGTTAAAAATTAGTTTGGGATAAATTTATCATAAGTGTATCAGTTTGAGGTTTTTTGTGATTAGAAAATTAGTTTTTTTTTTTGTCATATGCACTAGTTTATGATTTTTTGTGATATTATCATTTTTCTTTATAATCGCTTGGGTTCCGTTTGATATTCAAGAAAAGATCGTGATAGGATAGGACAAGAACTTAGGGGAAAATTTTTCTTATCTCATATTTTGTTAGGTAAGTAACTGAATTGTTGTACTTAAGCTAGTACGTCCATAATGGGGTGCGATTGGACCGCACCATTTGGACTTGATATGTTACGATGGAAAGACACAATGGAGGGGTACGAAGGAAGACGTATAAAAGTCTCCCCCTAACACAACCGTTGGGTTGGTTGGCGATCATTCTGCCTTATTTTTCATTGAGTTTTCTCATTTACCATTTGATATTGAGATCAAGAGATTGTATTCTACACCGTTTTGATCTCTGCTAGTTGAAATTGCTATATGAAAAACTCGAAATTGAACTAGAGCAAAGAACGGGTTCAGGGTCGCGTGCATTCGTGAGGTTTTGGCCGTTTTCAAAATAATTTTTTGGTAAAAATTAATTTATGAATATACAGGGTGAAATAGCTCATTGAGACGAGTCTGGCGATGGGTTGAGCGCCGTCGGGAGAAGCCGGACGCGCCCACACACGCGGCGTAAGCCGCTGCGCGTGGGCGCCACATGCCCGAAGCGCCGCGCAGCCACCGCGTGTGCCACACGCACCGGCCGGCAAACCGGCATGTGCGTGATACGCGCTAGCCGGCGAACCAGCATGCGCCCGGTTGGCGACCTGGCGCGTGGTGACGTCATCCAACGGTCGATCACCGAATGACGTCATCGATGACGTCACCGCCGCGATAGTTGGGCCACAGACTCGACTCGACCGGCAACCCGATCGATGACCCGACTTGGGATCGACTGGTTGACTCGACTAACCCGATCAAGGATTGGTCAACGGTCGATGGTCAACCGGTCGGACCGGCCACCGATTGACGGTCGACCGGGCGACCGGCGAAGAGCCATTTGGCTTCGCTGGGCGCTGGGCGCCACACGCGCCGCACAATCGCGGCGCGTGGGGCACGTGCGTGCTCCGATTGGAGTGTGGTCAGTGGCATTTGGTTTGTATGAATGTTCTCTACACTGTGGTATAATTATTTTATACTTTTGAATTTTATAAATATATGAAAATGCTTTGGAAACTCTATGTATGCGTTTTTTTTTTTTTTTTGGTTTAATGCAGCTTATTCATTTGTAGCTTGTATTTTCTTGTGATTAGGGAAATATAGTAGCTAGTTTGTGTGCAAATGATATTATATATGCCGTGTAAAGCTTGGTTCAATGATATGATGTATATATTTTAATATACTTGCAATTTTCTAGTTGCTAGAAAATTAGAACAATGGTAGGAACCATTACATGTTGAATTGCAATTTTAATTATAGTTGAAGCGTGATTGTTGTTTATATGTTGGTTATTATCATGCTATATTTTTATGTGTTAAGGAAAATGTAAAAATTACATAAGGTCATGTAATTATTTTTCCTAGTGGAAGTTCGTAAGTTGGTAGCATTGGAAAGAGTTCTTACCTAGAATTTAAAATTTGCGCAAATTAAACTAATTTATGATAATAGAACAATTGTACATAGAAGAAGTTGATTGGGAACATTGTGAACTTTTGTTTTTGTGTCTTTTGTTGAATTATCATTAATTTAATTTGTCTTTGCTGTAAATTAAATATGTGTGTTACTCTGTATAGTGTGCTAGTATTGATTTTGTGTTTATTATGCCAATGTGTTATAACAATTGATTATGACTTTGGCATCCAAGACCATTGTGGCTGACCTCAATAAGGGTGAGAAGCTGAACGGTGACAATTATGATATTTGGCACCGAAAGGTTCAGCTTCATCCTTGAGGAGTAAGAGGTTTTGGAAACCCTCAACCATACCATGGATGAACCCGAGCATGGAATTTCAGCTCAACACAGAGAGATCCTGAAGCTTATCAAGCTTGGAAAAAGAAAATAGCATTGCTCACATCATGTTGTTGAGCTGTATGCAAGATGATCTCTTGTGTGAGTTTGAAAGTTATGGCAAAGCTCAAGCTATGCTGGTTGCCTTGAAAGATAAGTTTGGGGGTACATCTGCTACTAAGTTGAGGAGACTCACCATCAAGTTTGACACATTCCAAAAGCGCCCAAATGTAATGATGAGGCAACATCTTCGGAAAATGTCAAACATGATCCGTGAGCTGAAGTCGGCAGGTCACTCCCTTACTGATGAACATCAAGTTCATGTTGTTATAAGGTCTCTTCCTGATAATTGGGAGCATATGAAGATTAATATGACATATAATGAGAACATCGTCACTTTTGATGATATTGCGTATCATTTGGAATTAGAGGATGAGCGTCTAGAGGCTGTGAGATCCTCTACCCATACTTGTGTTGCTGAATCGAGTTCGTGCAAAGCTTCGGGCTTTAAGCGCAAGAGGAATCTTCAGTTCAACAACAAAGGGAAGATTACCCAAGAGGGCTAAGACCTTCCGACGCAAGATGCGTGGTGGGAAGAAGGACAATGCCGAGATGGAGTGCCACAATTATGGCAAGATGGGTCACTTTGCTCGTGAATGCACTGAGCCGAAAAAGGTACCCTATTACTCAATTACTTTGAGTAATGCTTTTGTTTCTAGTACTGTAATGCTTGCTGAATCTCATCCAATGTGGACTGTAGACTTAGGAGCAATAGACCATGTAGCTAGAGACCAAGAAGCATTTGTGGAGTATCGTTGGATACCGCCTGGAAAAAGATGTATCGGCACATGTAAATTAATCTTACGTGGTTGTCTAAACCTATTCCTGCATGATGTCCTTTATGCTCCAAATATTCGACGAAACTTTGTCGTTGTAGTTGTTCTTCTTAGCTTAGGTTATGTATTGAATTTCCATGGTGATTGTGTTGACATTTTGTATGAAACAGTTTATTATGGTTCATGTCATGTATCGAATAGTTTTATGGTGTTAGACATTGACTATGATTAGTACAATGTTAATGTTGATTGTTTTTCTTTAATTGCATTTTCTAATAACGTTGAGATTGATGCAAGCACTCGGTATGCTAGGTTAGGTCACATTGGATTGCAAAGAATGCAAAGATTAGCTAGATAAGGTCTTTTAGGGTCACTACTAATGTTAGTCTATCCGTATGTGAACATTGTCTAGCGGGAAAAGCAACTAGAAAACCATTTGATAAAGGGACTAGAGCTGAATTTCCATTGCATCTCATACATTTTGACATTTGTGGTCCTTTGAATGTGAGGGCAAGGCATGGAGCCTTATATTTTATTACTTTCATAGATGACTTCACACGTTTCGGTTATGTCTTTCTCATCTTCCATAAGTCAGAAGCATTAGACTGCTTTAGATGATATATAGTTATGGTAGAGAATCAATTGAACAAAATAATAAAGACATTGAGAACTAATCGTGGACGTGAGTATCTGTCGGAACAATTCAAGACTCTTTGTGATGAAAAGGGAATTGTACGACAATTGACTATTCCTGGTACTCCACAAAAAAATTGGGTAACTGAGAGAAGTAATAGAATCATATTAGAAATGGTTAGGTCTATGATGGTACAAGCAAATTTATCTATCCCCCTATTGGGGAGATGCGTTGTTGATCAAGTTGCCTATATACTTAACCTGTGTGCCCTCAAAACCGGTTACTTCCACCCCTTATGAATTATAAACTGGTAGGAAACCAGATTTGAGTAGTCTACGTCCATGGGGATGTGCAACTTATGTTCATGATTCTTCCCATAAACATAGCAAATTAGGTCCTAAAGGGAATAAATGTATCTTTATAAGATATTTCGAACACTCCAAATGGTACGTGTTCATAGGTGAACAAGCTTATGGAAGTGCGACCGGGAAATGGAGTCACGGGATGTCACGTTCTTGGAGAAAGATTTTCCTAGTAGAAGTGAGATTGATAAGGACTTCCAATTATATGAGATGGAAGATCCTGATAACACACCCACTGATGTTGTAGAGGAAAATGAAGATTTACCTCAACACACAAGACCAAGTGTGAGTGTTGCATCGCCTGATGAATTGAATTCAAGAGAAATTCAATTGCGTAAAAGTAATCATAAAAGTATTCATCGTCATCGTTTTGAGATTGAAGGGGAAGCATTTATGATTACTCAAAAAGATGATGCCGAGCCTAAGATTGTTCAAGAGGCTCTCTCATCCTCTGATAAGAAAGAATGGAGAAAAGTTTTGGAATATGAGATGGAGTCTATGAGGGCAAATCATGTCTGGGACTTGGTTGATCTACCACCAAATCGTAAGGCCATTGCAAACAAATGGGTCTTCAAGATTAAGCGAAGGGCAGATGGATCTATTGAAAAGTATAAGGCTCGTCTTGTGGCAAAAGGTTATACTCAACAAGATGGTATAGACTATGAGGAAACTTTTTCACTAGTTGTAAGGTTTGCCTCAATATGCCTTATTTTAGCCATCGTTGCACATTTGGACCTTGAATTACATCAAATGGATGTAAATACGGTATTTCTCAATGGAGAATTAGATGAGGAAATTTATATGAAACAACCAATAGGTTTCATAACTAAAGGTCAAGAGCAAAAAGTTTGCAAGCTTCATCGCTCAATATATGGCCTTAAGCAATCATCCATACAGTGGTTTCTTCGTTTTCATCGAGCAATAATAACTTTTGGTTTCACGATGATCGAAGAAGATCACCGTGTATATGTCAAGCGGTCCAAAGATAAATTTGTAATTTTATTACTTTATGTTGACAATACTTGTTAGCTGGAAATGACAAGGTTTTGGTTATCACCATAAAAGAATGGTTGTTCTCCAATTTTGAGATGAAGGACATGGGAGAAGCTGCTTATATATTATGAGTTAAGATTGAAAGAGATCGATCGAGAAAACTCCTTACTTTATGACAAGAGTCTTATATTATGAAGATTTTTGAGCGTTTCAATATGCAGCATTGTAATCCCATTGATACCCCTGTCATGCACGGTGAAGGCCTAAGTACTGAGATGTGTCCTAAGATTCCAGAAGAAATTAAAGTGATGGAAACTATTCCTTACTCTAGTGCAGTCGGAAGTTTGATGTATGTTATGATGTGTACTCGACCCGACATATGTTATGCCGTGGGATTGGTGAGTTGATATCAGTCAAATTCTGGTCAAGCACACTAAAAGCAAAGAAGAGGATCCCGAGATACTTGAAGGGCACCATGGACTATCGACTTTGTTATCAAGGGAATGATTTATGCCTATTGGGTTATTTAGATGCCGATTGGGGTGGAGACCTGGATGAGCGTAAATCAACTTCTGGATATGTTCTTGCTCAATGGAGGTGCGATTTCTTGGAATAGCAAGAAACATACATGCACGGCCTTGTTTACGATGGAGGCAGAATTTATTGCATGTTCTGCCACGGTGCAAGAAGTAGTATGGCTAAAGCGTTTCTTGGAAAATTTAACCACTGTCACTGAAGTTCTAAGATCGGTGACAGTTTATTGCGATAGTCAAGCAGCCATTGCCTATGTGAAAGATCCCAAGTATCATGGAGGGACAAAGTACATTGACATAAAGAATAACTTTGTTAGAGATATTATAGTGCAGAAAGAAGTGATCCTGCAATACATTTCAACCAATAGAATGGTTGCTGATCTATTTACGAAGGCTATTCCTAGAGACATATTCTTGACCCATAGGATGTCACTAGGATTGCGTAGAGTGTGATATATGTTATTGTAGAGGATTATTGGTTTATGTATTTGTGGAAAAATGTATTTTATTTGTTTGTTTATTAGTGATTTGATGTTTTATCAATAAGTACAAATCCACTATGAGACTAGTACAAACACACATATATTATTGGAAAGTATGTCAGCAGGCAATGATTAGCTTACTCACACGAGCAATCGCCTCAAGTGTTGTAGTTAGCACGTTGAGATGGGACGTTATGTACAAATAAATGTTGAAGAGCAAGTTTGGTACATAAAACATGTCGCCTTGATTGGAGTCAAGATGAGGTTTGTGATTTGTTTGTAATAAAACCGAACATGATAGTCCCACAATCATGTATATCTGAAAGATGCTAGATGTGAGTACTTAATTGGGCGCTATAGAAAGCGAGTTGATATAACACTCGGACTAAACATGAGTACGTGAAAAGCACGTGACTATGTTTAGGCTAAGATCTGTATGGTGGATATATTTGATAAATAACATATGCTCTTATAGAAAAAGTAATCCACTATAGCATGCAATTCATACTACATGTGCATTGTACAACCAATAAGTGAATATGAGTAAAATTATCCCTATTTACTCATAGTGTGAGCCCTTGAGGTAATTTGTATTTTATCTTAATTTTGTGCTCTATGTTACTTCTGACTATATTCTCGAAGTGAAAGATCAATGTTGCTACTTTAGCATGTTACGGGCGGTCATGAATAGATATGGCCTATGGGACATGTCTAGGAAAGCAATTGTTCTGAAATTGAGAGAGACATGAGTGCAAAGGAAGACTACTGCTGTTTTACATCTGTCGCATGTATTTATTGATCGACCAATTATATCACCCTTTATGGTTGCGGATATAATTGTAAATACATGGTGTTTTTGAGAATAGTCAAGTATAGCCTTTAAGGGATAGGTATACTTTGAACTGATGTAACAAAATATGTCCTGGGCATTGTGAGACATCCATTGTTTATTTCTTTTCAGGGTTGTAGCCATTATGTCATCCCTAACAGGGTGCATAATTTGAGCTCCCAAGTATAGGTATACTCACCGGTCGCACCGCTTATTTGTCGTATGAATTGTTTTGTAAAGTTGATGAATGTTGAATGGCTTATATTCTTGACAAAGCACTATCAAGCCCATCATGTCCGAGTGGGAGATGTTGTACTTTAGCTAGTACGTCCATAATGGGGTGTGATTGGACTGCACCATTTGGACTTGATATGCTACGATGGAAAGACACAAATGGAGGGGTACGAAGGGAGACGTATAAAAACACAACCCTCTTCCCACCAAAATTTCCCGAACACAATCCATTTACGGGTTGGTTGGTTGGTTGGTAGATCATTCCCACCAAAATTTCTTTCCATTTTCCATCAAAGAGATCAAGGCGTTCCATTTCATCTTTACAAGAACAATAGGCATTTACGCTGTGGAAATCGGGTGTTTTCCTTGTGATTGCATCTAGACTAACATGAGGAAGTGTTGTTCGTGTTTCATCGGCAATTCAACATTCGTTCTGGGGTTATTTGCTATTTGCACATCAAAATCGGGTAAGTCGTCTTCCGCCAACTTAAATTCCAACATAATAAAACCAAGATTAAAGAATAAAAGAATAGATAAACTCAATAAAGAAAAGCCTACCGCAATCTTGTGAAGGAAGCGGCCATGCCGGTGGTGATCATTACTTTTGCCAGCGAGCTCCACGGTGTGGTTTGCCGACCACCGTGACAAAGAGATCTAGCAAGCACTGAAGCAAAGTGACCACACGGTCGCCTTCCTTTAGTGACCACCTAAACGGTAGCCAACCACCGTTGGGTGGTTATCCGACACCTGCAGTGGCTCGCGGTGACCACCAAGCAGTGGTCGACAGGGGTGACATTGCTTGGTCAGGTCGACATTGCTTGGTCAGGTGACCACCAAGCAGTGGTCGACAGGGGTGACATTGCTTGGTCGACGGCAGCACCATGGTGGCATCGCTAAGTGAAGAAAAAGACACGTCTATTCCCTATTCTTGTTTATATTAGATCTGGGTGGGTAATTGCATCCACCGCTTGCGTCATGATAGTTATCTTTTCTGACCTTTTGTCAGGGCTGAATAAGCACCCAAAGGACTTGAATATTCTTGAAATGCCTACGTGCAATGACTTGAGCTCTCGCGTCCGAGAGCATATTATAAGTTAGTAAAATGTCGCCTTCAATCTCTCATAAGCAAATGCCATCGACGAAGGCCTGGGAAAGTCAAACAAAAAACTTCGCCTTCAAAATCTCTCTCTCTCTCTCTCTCTCTCTCTCTGCAATAGAGTTGAGTTGTGTGTAAATTATCAGTATTTGGTTTGGTTTCTCTTTTCCCTTTAAATACACAGGATTGAGTACAGGTATACCAATACACCAATACGCCATTCTCTGTGTGCGCATGCTCTCTCTCTCTCTCTCTCTCTCTCTCTCTAAAATAGAGTTAAGCAGAGTTTCATGTTGCTTCACGAGTGCAAATCTTCGCTGAATCACCGCCACCATAGAGGTCACCGTGGACGCACAAGCTCCCACCGATCAAAAGTACAACGTTCATCACACCGTGAGTCCTCTCTCTCTCTCTCTATCTGTGTGCACACACGCGAGTGAAATGTTGTAAGTCACAATTAGAAGTAATTCATGCGTACGTTAGAGAATGCCCTCTGTCTGAGATGGTGAAGTGCTAAACCAGTACGCGGCATCGTTCATGTCCTGAGTTTTCATTTTCGACTAAAATTTCTATCGGCTATTCTAGTCCTTGTAATGTTTATTGAAAGAAACCCTATTCTTGTAATTACCAAACTTTATTTATTGTCCCATGATTAGCGCGTGGCAGTAGTATTGATGATTCTAGCAAGCAAACAGACTTGGAACTAGGAGGCTGGATTTAGTATTAGGAGTATAGGATGGCTTGGATTTTTACGGTGGGGTTCTTCTAATTACTAAGTAATAGGGATAAATGTTGCTTGTATGCCCTAAAGCAACTACATAATGATTACATGTTAATGATTTCAGTTATACTTTCAATCGTATCAATTGCTTGATGGCAAAGACACATCCATTCAATGTCCCATTTATATGAATGATTCCATAGGATCAATTGTGACTAAATATATTTTTAAGGTGTTAAGAATATGTGTGACAGGTTTATAGTTAGACCGAGTCTTTCAATTATTCTCGGTTGATGGATTATTGAGAATATATTGATGATCCCGTTGAGACTAATATGTTCTCAAGCTTCACCATTAAGTATTGGATACCCAACGGAATAATGAGTCACAAGTCATTGGGTATGATGATATCCGAGCTAAAGCACAGGTACTTGTATTGAATGAGTTCACTGAAGATGACATGCACAAAACGATTAGCAATATTGAAATTTTAGTAAGGTCAATGACTAATTGTTCAAGCTTTGATTTTGTGTAAATAATTCTTAGATTTGAGGCACGACATTGACTTGTATATCAGATGGCTATGGTTCACAAGTACACATAATGACATTTCATCGAACCATCTCTATACTTGATGGTCATAGTTCATTCATATACGAAAGCACATGTGTGCACAATAAGAAATCTAGAATAATGATGTTCTATGCGATCTAATCGTGACATTGTATTAAAATCCTTGACTGGAATTGTCACTAAGAATGAATGGTTCATGTCTTGTAGAAATACATGTCAATTAGGTTTGTGCATATAATCAAATTGGTAGCCTAATAAACAATTCCTTGTCCTTAAAATGATTGAATTACATAGTAGCCAAAGCTAACAAGTTCATTATATTCTTAAAACTTTTACATTGTTTGGGTAACCATGGTATATTGCTAAATGTCACTAATGGTTTATAGAATTTGGAGATTGATAAGGACAATTAGTTTTCTTGGGAGTGCAAGTCCTAATGCCAACTCAATGATGAACTTAGAGATGTTACACACCATAGCTGATTTAAAATGACATATGAACATGAGAGACGATATTGCAAATGTGTTTGCAATTGCGACAATCAATTTTTTTTTTTTATCAGTTCTACTCTATCCCTACTTTAACTCTCATTGTCAAATTTTTGCCCCGCCTCCTGCGTAGTGAGGGAGTCAAAACCCACTCTTGAAACTAAATTGTCCCCACCCCAACCCTCTTGAGAAGGTGGAGATTTGAACTTCTCACCTCCCCCTTCTATATTGGAAGGGTGGCCATTGAGTGGGTTGAAGATTGATTTTCTGAAACAAGTTTAGAATCAATGGCCATATTAATAACCTAAAACAGGTTCAAAATCAATGGGTTGAAGATTGATATTCTGAAACAAGTTTAGAATCAATGGCCATATTAATAACTCGAAACACATTCAGAATTAATGACCTGATTAATTATCTAAAACGGGTTCGATTAAATAGCCGAGATTAATGATTTGAAACAGCTTTCGGAATCAATGGGCAGATTAATATTCTAAAACCGTTTCATAATTAATAGCCAAATTAATGATCTATAATAGTTTTAGACTTAACAACCAAAATAATTCTTTGTAATGGTTTAAAAACTAATGCCCGAATAATATTCAGTAATGGTTACATAATTAATGCTTGAATTAATGCTCTGAAATGATTTCTAATCAATATCTAGATTTAGACTTTGAAATGGGTTCGGCTTAATTGCCGAATTAATGGTCTGAAATAGTTTTAGAGTTAATGGCTGAATTAATGCTTTGAAATGATTTCAAAGTTAATGGCCAAATTTATTTAAATAAATTGGATTTGAGATTGATAATTAATGATAATTGAGATCAATTAAATGAGTCACACACAAGAACAATTGCTAATAGAATTGAAGTAGTGAACTCTCTCAAATTTCTCTCTACTATTCGACGCATGATTGTGTCTAAACTAAAGGATGGACATATGTAGGGTTGTAATTGAATTAAAATCAGATTACTTTGAACACACTATGAAGAGATCGACATTTGTGGTTTGGAACTGAAAAATATCATAACCAATTGTTTTGGGCACGGTACAAGGTAATGGGATTATCCCTCCTTTTTGTTTCTACATACTTCTTATTAAAATACACGAATAATGATTTTGAGATACATGCATGGGTTTTTGCTTCCATTGCAAATCGGTTTTTACTTAATTTTGCTTATTGTTGGAAGATATGATCTTGATTCGGGAGAATATATTCAACATATGCTGAAGATTTATTATGATTGTAATTGATTATTTGAATCAATTTAGGATTAGATCTGATACTCATAGATTATAGAAATATAATCATTCTTTTTTTATTACTTGACATCTGTATTTTATAGTAATTCTTTGTACATTAAACATTACAATCAAGGAAGTGCATATAATACATTTTTCCTCTATCCTCGACATTTCCTTGATTCTCCTCGCTTCCATGGAACCCATGCCGAAGCTTGGCCGGATTTATCAGCTTGCTGTTCAAGAAGAGAGCCAATGCCTTGTAGCCTTTGATCTGCACAAGGCCGGCAACAGAATGGTGCTCATAGCTCACGCGAATCACCCACAGAGAGGAGCCGCAACGAGAGGGTAGGAAGGAAAGTGGTCGCAGCTTGGGTTCCAGGAGAAAACCCTAAATCTTTCAAGAGAGGAATGGATGACTAGGATTTAATCGTGCGATCTGACAGCTCACAGGGGCTCAATCCATTAGCTGGATTCGACGGCTCACGTGCAATCTCCTTGGCAGGATTGGATGGCTCGCAGTGCCTCCCCTTTGCACATGCATCCAACGGTCCAAATGAGGCCGCGATGGCTTCGGTTTTAAAACCATCTAATGGACCACCCTTTGCCATGTCATCAAAGCACAATGGGCAAAATTTTAAGGGGAAAGATAAATTATACTGCGATTATTGCAAATGCCCACATCATACAATTGATAACTATTGGAAATTGCATAGCAAGCCCGTAGAGAAAAGGGGAAAATGGATTTTTTGACTGTTTTTCAGGTTACGGTCAACGTGTTGATAATTTTAATAAGTCAATTAGCCATAAGCAATATCAAGAACTTATGAGGGCCCTCAAAAAATTGGATGCTTCTAAGAAAGCTAAGAGTTTTACAGTGTACTTCATATTACTTGATGAATCAATTTCCAAGGATGCATGGATAATTGATTTAGGTTCTAGTGATCATATTGTCTGCAATAAAAGTTTTTTTTTTCAAAAATCCAAAAATTACCCATTCCAGCCTTAGTACAGCTTCCAAATGGAAATACCACACGTCATGATGATCGGCATAGTAGATCGTAGCCCACTCATCACACTCAAGGCTGTACTATACGTTCCAGATTTTCACTTCAACCTTATATTAGTTTCTTGAGTTTGTGAAGAAAATTCGTGTCGAATCCTATTCAATTCTAATAATTGCTTCTTTTAGGCCCTTTTGACTGGCAAACTAATGGACTTGGGTAGTATCTTGCAAGGGTTGTATTTTTGGATCAATTTTCCCATCAATTCCAAATTATCATGTATTGAATTGAATAATCAAATATTGTGTAACTCTGCTACCAATGATAAAAATTTCCTTAATCATCATAGATTGGGTCATAGTGCTTCTTTCACTTATCCTCAATGTCCTATTTGTCCTTTGGCAAAACAGACTCGTGCACCTTTTCCAAATAGTAGTTCTTGTGCAAAAGGTCCATTTTCTCTAATTCATGTTGATAGTTGGGGCCCTTACCACACACAACATCGTGATGGTTCTAGGTTTTTTCTTACAATTGTGGATGATTTTTCAAGAGCCACATGGGTGTTTCTCATGCAATCCAAAAGCCAAGTTCTCTATCATATGAGAACATTCTTTTCTTTGTCTAAGAATTAGTTTGGGAAGTCTATTCAGCACATCCGCATTGATAATGGAAGGGAATTCTTTAGCAATGAATGCGCATTATTCTTTTCCTCAAATGGAATTTTGCATGAAAGCTCATGTATCTACACTCCGTAGCAAAATGATATTGTTGAACGTAAGCACCACCATCTATTAGAGGTATCACATGCTCTTAAATTTCAAGCCTCTGTTCGTGAAAATTTTTGGGGGGATTGTGTGGTGACTACTACTTATCCGATTAATCGTATGCCAAGCTTTGTTCTTAATGGAAAAACTTCGTTTGAAATGCTTTATGGAAAGGAACTAGAACTCCATCATTTAAGGGTTTTCGGTTGTCTATGTTACGTGACCACGGTGGGTCCTCGAGATAAGATGAGTCCATGAGCTCGTCGGTGTATATTTATGGGGTATCTGAGTCTACAAAATGGATATCGAGTCTTTGAACTATCCACTGGAGATTTCTTTGTAAGTAGGGATGTCATTTTTCATGAGGAAATGTTCCATTTTTGTGACGAGTCACAATCTTCTGAGAATTCTGATAGGCCTACAAATTCTCACCATTTTTTTATTGGATGAAGACTTACCTTATGGTCAATCATATATTATTACATCTCCAAAACATCAACCAGAAGTTACAGTATCATCTCCAATATCTGATGGGATTTCTACATTCACAACACCTATGGATGATCCACATATGCTTTCCCCTATGGGAGATACAGAGGAACTTATTTCTTCTACTATGGTAGCACCTTCAGAACTTGACAATACTGAGGATATGCCCAGAAATGAGGAACCATCTTCAATATTATAGCCTCAAATGCTACGACAATCTGGACATCTTACTCGTCCACCTACCCGAACGAAAGATTATATTTGTGTGGCCTCGAATTCATCGTGTACACATTATCCTATTTCCTCATATGTCACTTTTCATAGACTATAGCCCAACCATATGTGCTGTATTAGTCGAGTATCTGAGGAACGAGAACCATCTCATTATGATGAGGCGGTAAAAGATCCACGTTGGCAAGAGGCTATGGAAAAGGATTGTATGCCTTGATGGAAAATCATACACGGGATATAGTCCCATTGCCCCCTCATCGCAAGCCAATTGGTTGCAAATGGGTATACAAGGTCAAATATAGAGCAGACAGTTTTGTTGAAAGATATAAGGCTCAATTAGTGGCCAAAGGCTTCACCCAGAGAGAAGGTTTTGATTATCATAAAGCCTTCTCCCCAATAGCAAATGACGTTACAGTTTGCACCTTCTTGTCAATTGTTGCATTTGTGATTGGTCATTACACCAAATGAATGTTCACAATGCATTCCTCCATGGAGATTTAGATGAAGAAATTTATATAGATCTTCCACCGGGTTTATGGAGACAGGGGGAGTCCAGAGTGTGTCGTCTCTGGAAATCCCTTTATGGCCTCAAATAGGCTTCACAACAATGGTATGCCAAGTTCACCAGTGCACTTATAGCTGTAGAATTCAAATAGTCCAAGCGTGATTAGGCTCTTTTCACTTGGATGAAAGGTACGTCGTCATCTGTCTACTTAATGATATATGTAGATGACATATTTAT
The DNA here is from genome assembly GCA_017140185.1 of Eucalyptus polyanthemos subsp. polyanthemos. NCBI lineage: Eukaryota > Viridiplantae > Streptophyta > Magnoliopsida > Myrtales > Myrtaceae > Eucalyptus > Eucalyptus polyanthemos. The sequence goes on along the minus strand of CM029459.1, from coordinate 40,305,961 downwards.
TATGGGAAATGATGAACTTGCTGTGAAGAGTCTTAAAAAAAAAATCTTCACTCTACTTTCCATATCAAAGATTTGGGGTCATCAAAATATTTTCTTGGAATTGAGATAGCCTGTTCAAAACAAGGGATATCACTTAGCCAACGAAAATATGTGTTGAAAATTATATTAGAAGCAGGATTATTAGGATGCAAGCCAGCAGACATTCCCATTGAATAAAATGTCAAGTTAACCACTGTGAACTATGATGTGAGTATACAATCTACAAAAGATGACCCACTACTCAAGTATTGTCAAGTTATTAGAGATTAGTTGGGAAACTCATCTACCTCACTATGATGAAATCACACTCAATCAGTTCATGCATAGCCCAAAACATTCTCATAAGAATGCTACCTTGAAAGTTGTGAAGTATTCGAAGAAATGTCCAGGACTTGGAATTCTTCTTTCTTGCAAATGCAACATGGAAATGACAGCTTATTGCGATGTGGATTATGCAACTTGCCCTATGAGTCGAAGGTCTATTACTAGTTTATGCATCAAACTCGAGGAATCACTACTCTCATGGAAGGCAAAGAAGCAATCCACTGTATTCTTGTCATCAGCAGAAGTTGAGTACCGGTCCATGGCTAAGGCCATTTGTGAAGTGGTTTGGTTATGAGGCTTACTTCTAGATCTAGGAGTAGAGGTCAAAGGACTGACTTTGTTATTTTGTGACAATGATTCTACACTTAAACTTGCTGCAAATCATGTATTACATGAGAGAGTGAAGCACATAGAAGTCGACACTTTAGTCAAGAGAAGATTCAAGAAGGAATAATTGAAGCAAGAGGAATTAGAACCACAAAACAATCCGCGGATATGTTTACCAAGCCTTTGTGTCAAAGGAAACATTCATATCTTCTAAACAAGCTTGGCGTTTTAGACATATACAAGCCACCAGCTTGAGGGGGAGTGTTGGAAGATATGATCTTGATTTGTGAGAATATATTCAACAGATGCTGAAGATTTATTCTGATTGTAATTGATTATTTGAGTCAATCTAGGATTAGATCTGATACTCGTAGATTATAGAAATATAATCATTCTTTTTTTATTACTTGACATCTGTATTATATAGTAATTCTTTGTACATTAAACAATACAATCAAGGAAGTGCACAGAATACGTTTTTCCTCTATCCTCGACATTTTCTTCGATTCTCCTCGCTTCCACTTCGGTTTGTGACACTTATGCATGTTGTGAAAAATCCCAACAATAAAGGCACCGACCCTCCCTGTGCTGTTTCAATTTGCTTGATGGCATCCTTGTATTATTTTTTATTTTTTGGTTAATGCGGCCCTAAACTATTTATTTTCTCGTCATGTTAGTTCTCCCATTGAAATTACGAACGAAAGAAGCAGAGTACGATGAACAAGGTTTCATTTCTTTTGTTGCTGTGTGGAGCTGCAACGTGGGTTTTGGATTTTCATGGCGGGATGACAACTGGGTATTTGGGGATTTCAATTTCTTTCTTCTTGTTGTTGATGTGGATGATGCGCCTGCGGTTGGTCTTCTCGTGTGGGTTTCTTGTGACTTGCAAGCGCAATTGCAAGAATGGTGTTGGTAAGGCCTATGAATTTCTAACTTGATTGCACCCTCCTTTATTTTTTAACTTTTTTTTAGCTTTGCATCCTCCAACTTGTTGTTTGATCCAAGGATACTGTCCTTGCCTAGATTTGAGGCGAGGACCACAACTCCGTGGTGGAGGGGCAAGGTCGTGGTGGACCTCATTGGCAATATGCGAGGCTGACGAGGGCCACGGCCCTCACTTGCTCATTCACCGCACGCCCGTCCCTCACTCTTTGTACTGGTTCAGCAATAAAGGTGGCGGTGGTGTATGTGCCGGCTTGTTGGAGCTTGGCAAATTACGCTGATCCCTCGTCGGCGGCGGCAGCACCGCCGCTGCTACTTTCCTCCTCTGTTTATTATTTATACTTTGTTATTTTCTTCAAATTTCTATTTCCTAAAATTTTGAAAAAAAATTTGTTTTGTTTTATGTGTTTAGTTTCATTTGATGGCACGTGGAGTGCCGCATGAGGTACTATAGTGGCATTTAACAATCATGTCAGCATTTTCAAATACACTTACAAGGACCGATTTGAAATATACATTGGCGAAAAAAGAAAGTACGTGGATGCAATTACCGATTTTCACCTCTGTAATCACTTGATGTTACCATTTCTTAAAATTTTTAGACCAAGGCTTGACACTTACATGATGATGATAAATCTTCCGAAGTTTTTCTTGGCACTTCATTTGTGAAAGAGACCAAGTAAAAATCCCAAATTAATTCCCTAAATTTTCAAGTACTGTGTTTTGACACGGTAATTTTAATACACTAGATAATATAACCCTTCTCCAGAGTAGAAAATATAATACTTCTAAAAGTAGAAAATCTGTTTATGGGCCACGCGGCATGTCTTTTGTTGGGCCTCCTTTAATCAAATGTAGGTAGAGGCAATTTAATCAACGTCGACTCTGATCTAATTGTACTTTTTCGTTTTGGTCGAATCGAACTCAGTATGAATTGAAACAAATTGGGTACTCTTCTTTTTAATTTTGGATGAACACTATGAAAAACCTTAAATTAATACATGTGTGATAAATTTATCACAAACTAATCTTTTGACTACCAAAAAAACATCCCCAAATTGGTATATTTGTTTATCTTCTATTAGTTTTCATTAAATTTTACCGTCAAATTGCTGAGTTTGATAACACGTGATAGTTGACGGATGTATATTAGTTTGAGGATTTACCCCCTCCCCCCCCCCCCCATTTATCTCATATGTACTAGTTTATTGTTTTTTTTATGATATTAATCTATTTAATGGAAACTAACAGAGAGTAATTTCTCATAAAGGTACTAGTTTTAGGTTTTTGGTGTTCAAAAATTTAGTTTAAAATAAATTTATCATAAGTATATCAATTTGGGATTTTTGGTAGTAAAAAATTAGTTTGGAATAAATTTGTTATAAATATGTTAGTTTGGAAATTTTTATGATATTAACTTTTTAAATTTTATGTTGTAGATTGCAGATGCCATGAAATACCATACTAAAGCCTAAAACGAAGAGATTGACACGAGGCAAGCCAAAGATGTCATGTAAAGGACTTGTATAAGTCATATGTCTAGATTTAACTGGCTTACGAGGCTTGTAGAGTGTTTTATAGATCTCGAAGTGATTGAATCTCCACGACTGTGCCCCTGTATTTTTTCTTTTCAAATTGTTATAGTAACCTAAATAGCCACGTAGATAGATCAACCTTTTAGAGATATGAATTTGAAAAGAGAGTGGACATTTCTTCCGAGAGATACAATTTTATATTTTGTTTTTCCAGTCATATGGTCATGGATAATTTTTTGCATACTAGCGTAGTGTATTTTCCAAACTAATTAAAGGCAAGTGATCCGCGACAGAATTACATTGAAGTCAGTCTGTTTGAGCACGAAACAAAACCTTGAGCTCCAAAGTTTGATTATGCTTGAGATGAATCTCGATTCTCGAGAATACGCTCGAGTCTACAGGAGCATTTCTTGCCTGAACACTTCCAGCACTTGCTATTGCTGATCTTCCCCTGAGTACTTTCGATCGCTTCAGCCTTGACACGGCATTTTGTTCCGACTTGCTTGCGGTGCTCGATGATTTCCTCTTCGTTGAATTTAGCGGGTACGCTTTGAGCTACGGCATCCGGTGCGTTGCTGAACCATGATGTCTCACTTCTTAGATTCAGCTTCCCTTCATCCTCTTGATCTTCCGGACTCGGAGGACATCAGACAGATAAACAGAAGGATGGATCACACTTGCTAACTGATTTAACAGCTCTAACAGATGGGCAGTTGTCCCTCGATCCGGAGTATTTTTTTGGTTGGTCAGAAAGGAGATCGTCGTTATGCCAAAAGCTTGAGAGAAGCATTTGGAAGGAGAGTGAGGGGGAGAGAAAAGCTCGATCTTGTTCATCTCTAGTCAACAAATTCTAGCAAAGATCACTAAACTGACGGCAATTGAAGCCAAGTACGACAAAATTTATATATGGATGTGTCGCAGCAAGATTCTTTCAATTCTGTTTAAGACACTAGATATCTATAGTGTAGATGGTTAAGCTTCATATAAGAGGCAAAGGAAAGAGAGCTAATTTATGAAACCAGCTTGACCAAACCAAACTGATGTTAGCATCCAAGAGAATTTTACTTTTGACTGGAAGATTTAAAGGGTCTATTCTATTACTATTCCTGACGTGCTGCTTCCACTGCCTCCATCATGCTGCTCAAGTCTGCAGGAACATTTCTTGCCTGATTGCTTGCAGCACCGCTAGCGCTCATCTTCCCAGAGTGATTTCGATTGCTTCAGCCTCAACACAGCATTTCGTTCTGACTTGCTTGCAGTGCTTGATGATTTCTTCTTCATCGAAATTACTGGGTACCCTTTGAGCCATGGATTCAGCATCACCAACATCTGGTGCATTGCTGAACAACCATGATGCGTCACTTCCTAAATTCAGCTTCCTTTCATCCTCGTGAATATCTGGACTTGAAGGACAACAGTGAGAAGAACATTGTGACCTTCTCTCTATGTATTTGACAGGTAAACAGCAGGATGACTGGCACTTACCAACTGATTTAACGAAACAAACTGATGGGCAGTTGTCACTTGAGCTGTGGAAGTTTTTCGGTTGGTCTGTAATAGAATCAATCTCTCCAAATGAAGAAAGGTTTCCTGCAGGCTGTGTTGTTGGCTTGCAAGTAAACCCTTCAAGGTTAATTAAACAATCTCCTTTCCACAAGCTAAATTTCGTTTCAGAATTAACATCACTCAATGCATTTAATGACAAGGTCGAGTCTTGATTTGCAGTGATAGAGCAGCAGCTGCTGCATCGTTTATTATCAGTGTTCCTCCTTTGGACAGCGCAACCAACTTCATTCTTCTTGCACGAGTTTGGCAAGAAGGTACCATACTTGGATCTTGAGAAATTCTTTTCTTGGTTTGACGTTACGTTTAGAAGTTGCATGCTGTTGAGAATCACGATCAAACACGTGCCCACATCTGTAAGAACTGCAGCCCAAACCAATGGGTACCCAGCAAAGGCTAATCCAAGGATCACACCCTTCAGAGATATAGAAATAAGTACGTTCTCGACAAGCTTCCTGAAGGTCCTCCTGGCGAGTTTAATAGCTTCTGGGATCTTTCCAATGTTGTTTGACATGAGAATCACGTGGCCTGTCTCCATTGCAAGGGCTGAACCAGAAATCCCCATTGAGATGCCTACATCAGCTGTGGCTAATGCAGGAGCATCATTTACTCCGTCACCAATCATTGCAGTTGGTCCACCTTTCTTTAAGTCTTCTATGATCCTTGCCTTGTTTTCCGGCAAGAGTTCTGCATAAACAAGGTCTAGGGCATAGTCGAGCTGCAAACAGATTTTCAGTTTTATAGTACACTCTTCATAATAGTGGCACAATAGTATGAAGTATATCCAGAGAAGAAATGTAAACCAAGATACATTTGGACATGCTCAATAGGAGGCAGTTTCGCTGGTAGAAAGTAAAGGAACCTCAGTAGGTCTTGCTATGCTGAAACTTCAAGTTCAAATGCCTACCCATATGGCCAAAATTTATCATTTGATTTTAGCATAGAAAGCTGCATTTCTTTGTTAGGACTCAATTTCTTTTATCAGTGCTCCATTTTCTTTAGGGGAAAAAATGAAGAGAAGATGGTTGAACTTGCTAAGTTTTGGTCTTTCTCTGCAAGTCATGTTCCAAGTTGTTTTGGACCAAAAAGATCCACTGGAGCTCAAAACTGCGATGGTTCTTATCAATAAAATATCAGTCTCAGATTAAGGATTAGCTCATGTGGAAGATCATTTCTATGATTCAGGAATAATGTAACAAGAAGAAGATGACAAAAGAGCACCTGACACTGTGCGGACCTGGCTGCAGCTTGGCTATCACCTGTGAGCATGGCAGTTTTGATGCCTAGTGATTTAATATCATCAATTGCCTCCATCGATCCTGTTCTACAAGCATCTGAGAGACTGAACTTGCCCACCAGCCTTTGTCCAGTGTATATGAACCCATTTGTGTCTGTTTCAATGCTGCTCTCTGTGATGCACTCCAGTAAATTGGATGAGTGGTTAATGAGAAATATGGAAGAAAAATAAGGAACAAGAATATTGCAGATAATTAATTATTTGCTTGACCCTAGTTATACGAAATTCGCTACATTTCTGTAACAGATAAACCAACCTGTTTCATAGCCAGCCCTTAGACCGATTCTCCGGTTCCCAATAAAAATGCCCTTACTGTTGATTCGACCATAAATTCCTTCCCCAGGAAAATTTTGAAAATCCTCCACATCTTCAGGCTTTGCCTCAATAGAGAGAGAATGGGCATAATCAATTATTGCAGCTGACATTGGATGGCTTGATTTACTCTCGATGCTCGATACCCTTCACATTGCAAAATTGCTTTCAGATTTTACATTGTGATGCCTGATACTTTCAATTCCAATCTCAAACATGAGCCAAAGATTAGAATTCTTGAATAGCTCTTGATTAAGTTGAATAAGGGATGAATGAGTCAGATTACCAGTAGAGCAAAGTGTTAAGGTCGATGTCCTTGCAAATTGATTGGAAGTTGGTCACCACAAACTCTCCTCTTGTCACTGTCCCAGTTTTGTCGAAAGCCACGGTTTTAACCTTTGCCAGAATTTCAAGGTACTCACCTCCTTTAAACAAAAGCCCGTCTTTTGCAGCCCTTGAAAGTGCACAGAAGAATGTGATGGGTGTAGAGAGGATGAGTGCACAAGGACATGAGCCGACCAGAACAACTATTGCCAAGTGAAACCAGTGGTCTTCATTCTGAAGCTTCAGTGCAGCAGGAACCAAAGCAATACAAGCCGACACCAAAGCAACTCCTAACGAACATGATAGTCGTCAAGCTCATGAAATGCTTTGGAGATGAATACTATCTTGTTATCAACCAATACAACTGTGCACGCCCAAAAATCACTTTGAAATCTATAAAGCCCTTGGTTACTATGGATTCTAACCAACTCAGTCGTCTTGAAAGTGAAAGCAACTAAATATTTAAACTGACAACAATCATCACTGTGCTTCAAATTTCAGGTCATTCACTTAAAAAATATCCATAACGTGGAATATCACTCAGCAGTTCTCCTACAGAATTAGCATCTGGTATTATATTTTCATTACTCTCCATTAAAATGTGGACATATTTATAAAACATATGTAGGTGTCCTGCCTAATCGGGTACTTGCTTGCCTGGAATATAGTATTTTGCACAGTTATCTATGAGGCCTTGTGTATGAGACTTCTTCTTATGAGCATCCTCGACTAGTTTAGCCATTCGGGCCACCACACATTCTTTAGCCAAAGCCGTGGTTCTCATGCTAATGTAGCCTGCAAAGAAAAGTGAGATACAATGGAAAGATGACTCAATAGTGGGCACATGCTCTGTTGCTGAAAGAGGAAAGCAAGAGATGCCATTTATGAACTCTAACCATTTAAGTTGATAGAGCCAGCCCAAACAGTCGAACCTATATCTTTGGCTACAGGATATGATTCCCCTGTCAACATTTTCTCATCCACGTCACATTTCCCATCCACAACAATTCCATCAATCGGTATGGCTTCACCAGCCTTAACTGAAAGTACTGTGTTCATTCGCACTTCATTAACATCAACAGACTCTCCAGTCTCGGCTATAACAGCTTTTTCTGGAGTCATGCTTGCCAAGGATGACATGGTTGCCATAGCCTTCTCACAGAAAAGATCAAATCACCGGCCAAGATTTACCAAATCATCAGAATCATGTATCTATCCCGATTGTGAGAGATAAAGAGGAAATAAGCTGTTGCAAGCATGGAATGGTGCACCTCCAGGCTATCTTTTGGTCTGTATCTTGCATGGTGAAAGCATAATACAGCGTACGATTTCTTTTTTCAAATTTCATTGGGCAATATGCTTTCAAGTAACGTCTTTTTGTATGACTCGTTTAAGACTATGGGGTAACATCAAATGTCTTACTGTCTTCAGCCAAAACGTACTGATTTGAAAGATTTAAATCCACAGTTCTATCAGACAGACCTTTTGAAATATGATGCAAATGCATGGATTTAAAGGGCGCTGTTTCTAGATCAATCTTAACTCTGTCAACATCTAGTACTTTCAATAGCCTCCCAGTTCAAATAAAAAGATTTGAATTCATTTGGGAGCTAATGAAGAAGGATAGATAAAGAGCAACTTGTACATATTTTTAGCAGGAAGAAAGATTGGTGGGAAAACCATGCATTCTTTCCTATTTTGTTACTGAACAGAGAGTTGAATATCAAACCTTGTGACTAGCCATTAACTCGAGCCACTGAGCAATGGAAAACAGGAAGACTATGGAAGCAGCTTCCCAGTAATCTTGCAAGGCAAGTGTTCCTATCACTGCAAATACAGCATTGCAACAAGATTACAAAACTTTAATCAATTTCACAAGATGATCTACTTTTCACATATATACAGATGTCAGATCAATGACTATTTCATTAAGTGAGAAATTAACCCCACTGATTCTTGTTATTCGACAGCCTGTCCAAAACCTTTTCTTTCTGTGTTGTGGGTAGGTAATATCTTAGCCTAGTTGTCCAATACTAGGCTAAGTCGAGTTCCCTAGGCTGTCTGGTCAAAAGCAATCTCATCTATTTAACTGGATTCTAATTCATGAGGAGTGACTTGTTCATGCCTAAACCTAATCCTATGAAACAAGAACACTTTTTCACTGCATAACTTACATGGTGGTATGTCCCTTTAAGTCACAACAATAGATGGGTCATTTGGAGTGTACCTAACGTACATCGCATCTTACTAACAAGCCAAACCATCAATTTTTCTTGTTCATTTCACATTGCCTGATGGTTAATGCCCATGTTTTGACATCAAGAATGCTGGGTTAGTTTGGCAACATTGCATCCTCAGCCCACGCTATGCTATACAACCTTTAGATTGTTTACTTTGGTCCTTTACAGAAATCTTCATTTCCTAAAAAGCTTGACCTCTAACAAAAGATTGACATGAACTCGCATACCATCTAGTGAAAAACAATTAATTATTTGAAAAAGGTTATCACCTGAAATCAGAACAAGAACATTGATATTCAGAGTTAGATTCTTGATGGACGCCAAGCTTCTCAACCCAATCGGCGGAAGGCCAACCACAACAGAAAGCAGAGCCAGCCATTTCAGTGGGTGATAAACATACTTAAGAAACGATAAACCAAACAACAACCCGCAAACAATCAGTGCCGGCGATGGCCATTTCTTCGCTGAATCAATCTCGCCCTGATGTCTAATGCTGGCTTCCAACCTCACCCTATTTAGAGCCTCAACTGCCATAGTAAGTACATGAAACCATCAAATACAACACCTAAACTGCAATTCCAGGACAAAGCTCAGCAAAACCAGCTGCGATTGATCATATTCATACCGAGTTTGGACTGAGAAACGATTAGAGGATCATGGAGGACGATGACAGTTTTTGTCGGGATGATGACCGATATGTCGTTGACTCCGTCAAGTGCCCTTAAGATCTTCTCGACCAATGGAACTTCTGAGGCACAGCAAAGACCCAACACTTCCAAGTACGTTTTTTCTGTACTGGATGGCATCTCTCTCTCTCTCTCTCTCTCTCCCAATCTCTCTCGACAAGAAAGATGCGGAAAGAAAGTTGGAGCAGAGGGTTTTGAGTGTACATGAGTGACTAAAATATATGATTGTTTAGGTTTCTGGCGGGGAAGGTATCATCTTCTTCTTCTTGAGCTTTTTAAAATATATGCTTAGTCCCTATTACCAAGGTTTGGCTATGAAAATTATTTATTTGTTACGCGTGATTGGGTGGGTTGGAATTCAATGGGCCTTCTTTCTCAGGAGTCAGGAGGCTTTTACGCGAGCAATGCTCTTGTTAAGTTGTCATCCCTAGCTCTCAGGGTGTGTCTTAATAAAAATACAGATGAAGCAAAAAATAAAAAAAATGCTGCAAAAGGTGTGTTGATGTATTGATAAGCGGTCTTTTTTTGTGTACTAGAGAGATGCTCATGCGTCGCCCGGGTCTAAGCCTAGTATTGATTCTAAATGTTAATTGTTGATCTTCTTTGTTTTTATCGATACGTTAAGTTAATTATTGTACATACTGAATATTGATCAGTATGGTCTTCATCGCTTCACAACGTTCTTCGAAATTGCCTTATTTTTCCTTCAATGAAAGCAAACACATACCTTAATAGACTTTTGGTCCTGCTTGATGAATGCGAGGGACTAGTGATTCCAGAAATAGGAATTTGTTAAATGTATAAATGGATGTGTCCAATCCTTTTTGGATAAGAAAGGTTCATTACGAAAGCTTAGAAAACACAAGCTACCCACCAAGGTTAAAGAAGCAGAATATTGATAGCTCACCTTCAAGATGTAAAGGATTGTTTCACCGATTAATGTTAAAGATTTGTTTAATTCACTACCAGCAACGTTAGATAAAGAATCGGATAGAAATTCAGAGGGGAATTCTATAAGTTCATCAAATTTCTTTGCATTACACTTGACAATTCATCTCTTTTTATATAAGACATGCAAACGAACTTATCTTGATGAACCTCAAGAAAGCAAGGGCGAGCGGCTTGACATGGGGCGGTGGTGCAAGGTCAAAAGAAAGGAAAGAAAGGAAAGAATGGTGTATGAATGGCAAAAAGGCTCAAATGGTAGGAAATGAATGAGGAGCTTATCCTATTGTAGGCACCAACCTCATCATTACTTATCCAAGTGGCCCAATCATATTTCTTGGAGTGACACATATAACATTGAGGTGGCAAGCCTAAATTGTAAGGTGTCCTGCCTATTTCAAAAGGTAGCACACCTAATGACCTAATGTAATGATTGGATGCTTACTTGTTTCTCTCCCATTGGATGACTTATACCATATCATCATGAATTGACCTACTTGTTCTCCAAGGAGAATCTTATAGTAATTATGACCATATCTTTCATTGACACTTAAGCTTATGAGTCACCAACTTCTTCCTCAAGGAAAATCTTAAGTCATCATTATCAAATCTTCGAGTGGACACTTAGGCTTATTAGGTGAAGAACTAATGGCCTAGCGTAATCATTTGAAGGCTTGTTTGTCTTCTTTTTATTAGGTCACATAAGTACATAATTCATTATTAAAGAATACGTCATCATAAATAGGTGGCATCCTAAGAAGATAAGGTGGCATCTAGGCCAAATGATAGCCATAATTTGTCCCAAGATGTCTCATTTTTTATTGGGACATTTGGCATGGATCCCTTACTTAATATTCAAGGCAAATCTTTATTAATCATTATCAAATCTAGAAGGATTTATCCAAAATGATGAGTCATCCTTGTCATACCCCCATTCCATCCCTAGTACGAGAGCATGACCTAGCGGGTTAGCATTGACGCCTTAGGTAATATCGAACGTCCCGAAAGTCTTTTATCTTTAATTAAGCATGTGTAGAAGCGATCATAAACAATCCACGTACAAACAAACATGGAAGCTGGGCAAGACATATACAAGCCAAGCAATTAAAAGCAACATATAGTCATACACATATACACATATAAAAAAATGTTTTGATTATATGTCCATTCTAGTCTTGAGCTACTTATTTTCATTTCCATACATAGTCAATCAAAAGGCTGGAGTAGCCTAGCTCCTCTATCGAGCTTTTCCCAAAAAATGGCCCCCATCCTAGGCTCATTCCCTTACGATGTTCCCATGGGATCCGCTGGAGGGATGATGCCACAAATGGGACCTATGATGTCCCCATAAAAAAATGAGGCATGAGGCATCGTACAAGTGGGAAACAAAATGTCTACTCTTTCTTGGACCCAAACGGTGATGGTGTATTTCTGGTAGGTGATCTCCTCTCCTACATTTACTATGTACATCACGATGCAAAGCATATCGATGGGAAGGCCAAGACCAACGGGCAATGGGATTGGTTCATCCATCACACACCTGAAATGGTGAAAACAATAGGAATGAGTCGGTGACTTAGTAACTAGGCATTCCTAATTCTCTTATAGGAGGATGTCTTGCCATTGATCCTCTGATACAAAATCACCACCCACTTGTCAATAGCAAATCAATAGCAAGGTTCGTGCCTTGCCCTGCTTATGCATATGAACAGCTCTCAATCATCTATATGTTTTCCAACATTAAGGAACAAGCCTTCCCAAAAATCCATGGCTTACAATAATTTTGGTCACTAAGAGAAATGCGTGCATCACATAAGACCCGTTCAAGCACTAAGTGACCTGATGCAACATATGCTCAAATCGATGCAAAGACTCAATAGCACATATCAAAACAAACTCAGCTTTTGCAAGCATCAATTCAAGTATCACACATGAACTTTCATTTTTCTTTTTTAGTATCATACTAGTCAAAATTAATCGACTCTTTTGGCAACAATCAATCATCAGTCCCCCCTTGGCACTCGGTATTGTCCTAATCTCATTATCAAAACAACATCTAGGGTGACCCCCAGGCATTGGCCTCACCCAGGCTGGCATTGTCAATGATCTCACTATTGGGACGACATCCGAAGCTTTACCCTAGGCAATGACCTGACATCCAGAGCATATAAGTTTACCAAGTGTCCATGCGTTTCAAGCATCAACTGATTCATTTTATATTTAAACTTTTAGCTGAATGAAATGCCCGAAGGCATGCCATACAAGGCGAACTAATAAACGACTCTTGTGTTTTACTAAATTAAACTCATGCTGGATGCGACTTGAGCTCGTGGTCCAAACTTGGAGCTATTCGCTCTAGTTTTGGCATCGACCCGTGATTTGTCTCGAATAACAACATGTCTCAAAGTTGTCCCAAAATCAAGTGTGGGTCATGCACCCATCTCGGCACACGTCCAAAGTCACATGAGACATTTCCTCAACATCTGGGTGTGCTCGACATCCATGCGAGACCATGAATTTACTTGATGCAACAACAAACAAATAGAAACACAATAAGCATAACAATATAAAGCCAACACAAGTAAAAGATGACATGATCCTAAAATCGATGTGCTACACACATCGCCCTATTGAAGAGTTAGGAAAGTCTACTCACTACTTTTTGGACCTAGCTTCAAGATGCTTCTTTGGTGATCAGTTGACTGCTAGGGTGGCTTGGAGGAGAATGGCATGAAAGAGAGGAGAGGGAGGGAAAGGATAGGAGAGAATGACTAAACCTCAAAATGTGAAGATACCTTCTTCTATTTATAGGTATGCTCCTTTTCAATTATCGGTGCCAATCTCATGATTGAGCCTAAGGAACGAGTTGACCTATCTAGTCTCCTTAGTTGGTGCATATGCTTATTCATGTTTGATTGTGATTGGTCTATCTATTTACTACCCTCTAAGGCTCACTTTAGCCTTATGATGTGCCCAGGCCCTAGGGGACGCATAAGCCCCTTTGATGCCTAATGTCTCTTTTTAATTGGTTGGCTTTTGCCTTGTTCACCAAGGCTATGTTTTAGGGTCATCATAATCTAATCTTCTAGGAGACACCTAAGTGGGTCATGCCATTAATGAACTAAAGTCCAAAATCATTAAATGAGGCCTCGATACTTTTGCCGAGCTACTTAAGAAGCAAGTTTTATCATTCTCTCTTGAAGTGGGCATGTGGCATTTAAATGGATAAGGATGGATTAGGTCAAAAGGCTATGGAAGATTATAGAACTCCAATTATCTCTTGACACTTGTCAATGATTCATCCCTGCATTAATTGATTTGTGTCAAAATCTCATCCAAGGCAATCATGAGACTAACACAGGGTATCGCCTAACTGGATAAGTTGTTAATATTTGTACATGATTGATAGTTCCATGAAAACCGAGGTTCATACTAAAATTTACCAAACTTTAATCAAATGCGTGCGACTAAGTCGGTAGCCTTCTTAAACTTCTCCATGACAATTTCCAATTAGAATTGGTCTATTGGATGTCTTAAAATAAACATCGTGGTTAGTCTTGGTTATTTGCCCTAACTAGGTCTCAATTGGGTAGATCGGGTCCATGGCCAAGCATGTCTTGGTCTGTCCAAGGTTTATTTCATTGATACCTACGATCAACCCTCAATTCTTATTCTCATGGCCTGGAATTCGAGGATGTTACAATCCTCCTTCATGAAGAAGCTACGGTATTCTAGAAACTTCTCTTTTGTCCATTTCCAAGCAATATGGCAACAATGGGAAATAGGTCATTGGAAGTGTAACCAGAATTGGGCAAGGGCTTTTTGTGTACATCCCCTAATGACCATTCCAACTACTTAAGTTTTGTGGGAAAGCCACCCTTAGCGTAGTTGTTGTAGGCAAAATTCGCCTCATTGGCTAGGTCGGTGGCCCTGGTCTTGGGCTCAATGGCCGGGCCTTAGACTAGCCAAGTGATCCTTTAGTCAATCCGCGAGCCAATCCGCAGGCCAGTCCCTTTGGTTGGTCCTTGGGCTAGTCAACCGGTCTCGTGGCCAGTCTTGTGGCCAATCTAAAGTCCTGCGCCACAAGTTATGACCAATCCAAATTTGAATCACATTGAGTTTGTTCAAATCCATGGCCGATCATCAGTTGTCATATAATCATGTGGGATTGATTAATCCATCTCAATTCATGGTCACACTAGATTGATTTATGATCATGCACAACCAAGTGGAATCACCCACAACTAGTGAATTGGTCGAGCAGAATTGAGCCATGACCGTCCATCGATCCACAATGGTACATGATCATCCCAACGACCAATTTTTATAGTCAAATAACATTTACATGGTTGAACATTTTAGGACCAATCTTATAGTTGCCAATTGCCAAACAGGCTAACTGACTCAGGACCGACTCTTGAGTCGGCTCATGGCCTAGTCCCACCATTGATTTACCGATTATTAGCCTACTAGTTAGGACCAAAAGGTTGAAATCGAGGATGTTACAAGAGTACCCCAACTAGATGAAATGAAAAAGAAAAACAAGAATAATCAAGAACTCAGTAGATTTACGTGGTTTAGCGAAAAAAAGCCACCTACACTTACCGGGGGTGGATGGAAGAGACAATTTCTTATTTGAGAGTATTTTTTATACAAGGTACAATTCTGAATAAATAGATCCTTAGATTCCCACTTCCCTAATCCCAATAGGAAATGAATTCCACTCTAAATATTGTATCAATATAGGAAACTAACTGATAAATCTTTAGTGATTATCCTTCAAATAGTATGAATACCATAAAATATCCCAGTTACATTGAATTAGGACTATTTTCCATGAAATCCCACGTAGATAAGCCCAAAAAAAGGAAATAATGTTCGTGGAATTTAAGACAACATCAACAAGGATATCCTAAATTAGTACTTACACACTCCTCAATAGGTTCACAAAGACACTGAGCATAACCTATTAACCTTAATCTCCAAAAATCCACAACCAAACTCAGAGAGCATCTCACAACTCAGGTTTAATAACCAAATTACAACTTTTCACTATCACAATTCAAATATCAATGGTCAAGTCCATTGATATTACTCTATTAAATTACATTTTATACATCACAATACATTTCCAAAACTATTTAAAACTTAATTTTGCAAACCAATTCACAAATCAATATATAACATTTCATAAACCATATTTAAAATCAACTTCTTGCGAATCTTTCCCAAAAGGTTTCACAAACCCATTTGCAAGAAATCAATTTAGACTATAATTCAAAGATAACATTTCCATATCTATACACAAATGGTAGTAAATGCTTGATCCAATTTATGTATGAAATATGCTTGTTCTGAACTCATAACATAACTAATCCATTTCATTTTCAAAATATGAGTTTGCAAAATCAAAGAAGAAATAGTATCACTCATTTGGGAAAACCGAAAACCAACCTACAGTGGTTACTCAAGTTAGCACACTCGAATTCCTAACAATTAATTGAAAAATGATATAAAAAAATCGAGTAAAGTAATATTTGAATTTATAACTCAAATACACTATGCCTATTCATTGATAAAATGACACCTATGTGCTAATGAAAAGCTCACCCATAGCGGAAACCTACTATTGTTAGCCATGTGTAGCTCATGCACTAAATTTATTCATGCAATAACTTCCTCCATAGAACTCTATTTCAAGTAAGCGTACAGTCCATAGAAAGCCCTTTTGATATGTTACAAGAACTTCAACTTAGCTGCCCTAAAACCTTGCCAAAAAGGGCTGAAAATCAGTCTAAAAGTTTACTATTCGAAATTTGTCCAACATGCACAACAAACTTAAAAATTTCATTTTGGGCAAACCGTAAACTCAAATTGAGATTCATAAAATGCTATAACTTAACAACATCCCAAACATATCATTTCAATATATGTACATTGCTCAAAAACTCCCCAATCAAACACAGCAAGTCATGATTGACCTAAATCCGAATTTCAAGCCTTAATTTCGACAATTCCTTTGAATAAATGGTTAGAGGTTTTGATCACTTACCGGTATTGCAAACCGTGAGTGCACCAACATTTCTCTCTCTTCCCCCTTTTCCCTTCTCGTGAACGAACCCACTCTCTTCTCTTCTTCTTTTTTATCATGTTTTTTAGGTCCCTGAATTAGCGGTCGTTGGAATGAGAGTATTATTGGGAGAACTTTTGGGAGATGGATATTTTAGGTATAGTTTAGGTTGTATGCTTTGGAGAAAAGGTAGTCGTGTCACTCCCTCATCCTTATATGATTTTGGGTGTGACATGTCAAATCCTAATCTTGTTTATTAATTATTTTGTATTTTAATAATGGTTTCACCCGAATGCACCAACATCAATTGAAAATTATTGAGATACCCATCAATAATATTCTTTATTGCATATTAAAAATATCCATACCCAAAGCACTTCCTATGTCATGCCCTGACCCTTGGATGTCCGACAACCCTCATTCTCTTTGATCATTTAATTGCAATGTCCCAGGAGGCATCGTTGATCCATTCATTTATATTTCAATTATATGCAACAGGAAGCAGAATGTACACTACCCAATCTGTCACACCCCGAACCTTGAGAGTGCTCATATCCCTCAGTGGTTGATTAAATTGCGACGTTCCCAAGACTCGTCACTGACCCATTCATTTTAAACACAAGCGGAAGCGAATTAACAATCTCCGAACAACAAACAAACATGTGATAGAAAAGTAGGACAATCAATTTAAACTAAACATATTTTATAAACAAACTAGGTCAGCCCTACAAAATTATATACATGAGGTCAAGATCCAAAAAGGCTATTAAGCTAACCCTACCTTGGACCCTCTTACTTGGGATCCAGGTCCACTACGACACCATCAGGGATGTTGAGGTTTAGAAGATCAGCTGCCTCCTCTACTTCGGGCTCATCAGCCTCAGGCAACTAGTTCTCCGCGATATTTGCAATAATATTAGCGTTCACGACAAGGTCAAGTACCACCTCACCCTCACCCTTGATGGCAGGTCTGTCGAAACCATCCATGGGACCTTCCCAGACCTCATCAAGCTTGTGATGAAACCACACTTTGAATTGATGAGCTACCAACTGAGGTTGGCCTTCATCGACCCAAATCGTGGTCACGATGAGCTCGCGGGTCCAAGGGTTCCCGGGGAAAGGGAAGATGGTACGCTCAGTATCGGCCTCTCGCGGCAACCCAAAACCTACTAGGCACACCTCCATCTAGGGACCTAAAAATTGTAAACCACGCCGAGGTGAGATGATGCCTCAACGAGTCTACACCTTAAACCCTAATTAAGAAGATAATTCACCTAGAGGCAGCCTAAACACACATCAAACAAGACTTACCTTGCCTCAGCGCCTCCCTGCACATTAGTACAATTCATATAACGTATGCATACAATAAATGTACCTGGTAATTGGAATGCTTCAATCATATATCAATCAATTACAGGGGTCCCAATTATAAGGCCAAATCGTTATGGCACGTCCCATTCCATGCCACACAATTTTGTCCCATAATTAGGCGCGGTCAAATCACTCATTTAAACGTTCCAATTAGTTATGACCCAACGGCCACGGCTAACTCAACAATCGGCGGTCATCTGGCATAATCGGGCGTTGTTTCGCCCCATTGAGCACGGTAACGTCTACCTCTAGACGGCATTCTTGAAGGAGCATCGGTCTGGTCTTCACTATGACTGGCATCCATTGACATGGGGCATTCCCAAAAGAGCATCGTCTGACGTAAACGCTTGTGACGGGTTCTCATAATGATCACACGCACATTCATGTTCGGCCAAGAACATCGTGCTTTGCACTCAAATACTTCCATTTCAAATAATGGACTTAGCCTATTTTCTTCATATTAAAAACACCAAGTAAAATAATTGTAAGTGGGCACATGATCAAATTGAACCATAAAATGCAATATGCTCTCTTTTAAAAATCCCACAATTTTATATAGTACTTAAAAACATTTTTGGCATCAAAAACCGACACTCAGTATTTTTCTAATTAAATATCAAAATTCCATATTTTTGAAATAATAAATCAAAAATCACCAATCATCATTCAATTGCATAAATTAGCACTCAATTGCACAAATCAATACAACCATGGCAATCGGCATGAAATTTTGACGACTAGCTATCCCGGTATAATTTCCGCTAATTAATAAATAATTAAATAAATTGCAAAATAATTAAATAAATTACTAATTAATCTACTTATACTAAACTAATCACCTAATTGGACTTATTTAAACTAATCTAACCTACTAGTCTAACTAACTAAAATCACTAACCACCTAATTGCTAAATTAACCTAATTACAAAATCTAATTAACTAACTAAACTAACTATTTTACTCTAACCTCACTTAAGCCTAACTAATCCCCTAATTAGTCATTAATCCCATAATTAGCCACTAATCCACCTTTAAGAGTAATTAGCTTCCTAATTAGAGATTAGGATGTAAACTCACTGGATTAGCAAATAAACTGGTTCACATCGACGGCGACGCGAAGGTGAGCAAGACTCAGGCCTATGGCGACACCAAAGGAGGCTGGAAAGGGCCCGAAAACATCCACAAGGCCCACAGCTTGGAGCTGGCCTTCGGTTCTGTGGGCTGAACTGAAGGGTTGGATCGAGCTCGGCTTGGTTGGTCAAGCAACGCGGGGTAATGGTAGAGACGGTCAAGCAACGCGGGGTAATGGTAGAGACGGTCAAGCAGCGACAAGGATGAGTTGGAGTGGCGGATGGGCGGCCTGGTCGACGGTCTGCTCGGACGGCGGCCCTGGTCGTGAATTGGAGGGAATGGTGGGCGGCTCGAATGAGCTTGTGGATGGAGGCAAGCAGGTGGCTTGGGCGTTTCGAACGGGTGGTGAGAGGGCCTAGCAGTGGCTTGTGGGCTGCTGCTGGTTTGGTAAGGGGCTAGAGGTGGTTGCTTGCTCTAGAAATGGAGTTTTCAGCTAAAGGACATGAAGAAGAAGCTAAGGAAGAAGAAGAAGGAGCTGCTGTAGGGAAGGAGGGGGACAAGGAGCCTCAAAGTCAAAGATAAATATCCCAAACACTAGAGTACAAGCTCCCAAAGTCTTCAGCTATCACCAGTAGCCATTTCCCCTCCCAAGCTTCTCCAACAAGCCAAGGTTGATGCCCAAATGTTGCAGCCCCCACGGCCCTACGAATATCATGTGTTCCAACTTCAATTTCACACCAATTCACTCCAATAATCTCCATTTAATGGCCAAATTTGCTGAGGAGGAAACTCACACCAATTTCCACATTTTCCTTCACCATCTGATCCATCTTGAATGCTAAAAGTCCACCCAAAAATGGCCATCCGAATTTCTTGAATCAATTTTGATTTTTTTTTCGCCGAAAATCTGAGATCGTCAAAAATTCTTCAAATGATGAGTCGATGTTCTAAAAATAAATCGTGACACACCAAAACTTTTGATTCTTGAAATTGGTTTCAATTTCGTGGTTAATTTCAACTGGACGCAATTTTAGCGTGATCTAACCTATTGGATAGCTTTTAGGAATTTTTAACACGTTTGACCCGTGGTCGATTATTTTCAATCCACATTGTGCATCTTTGACACATCAGTGACTTTCGGTTGTCGTAAAAATCTCAAGGTTTCAATTACGGGCATAGGGTACAGAATTGACAGAAAAATCGGTTTAATGCCGTTCGACATGAATTAATTAGGTGGAATCACCCACGATTTAATTATATGCCTATGTTGAATCAACCTATCTCCGGTCTCTAATCGATTTTAACGATGATATATTGATCATTGCAAATTAGCACGGTCGAGTAGTTGATTTCTGATCGAATTCTTAAATTAGTCGCATTTATATTCCTTAACGGCTTCACCCGATAAATTAGTTATATCGTGAGTGATCAGCTTAGAGAAAAAAATTATAGGCACGTCGATGAAAAGCCCAATTCATATTATTGGGGTAGGGTCGAGAATTAGAATGTCACACAATCATTCATATCAATAAAGATAGCATAGAACACAAAGACAACCACTTTTATATATTGGCATTTACACAATAGTTGAACACTTCGGAAGCTTCATATATATACATCCACAATGTGGATTCCTTCCGGTCCCTCAAGAGGGGGTTGAGGTTAGTCTAGCTCCTTTATTGGGAAGGTAATCACTTGGCTATCTTGATCTACGGGTACCTCAAAATACACATGGCAAAACGGGCTAGTCCTGATTATTGCCTAAAAAGTTTAAACAACAACAAATGAGATATATTCATCAAGTAAACTCCCTAAACCTCACGTAGGAAGGTATCTCGCCTCGGAGATTCCCTAAACATGCATAATCCGCATACCTCTCAAATCATAGATAGGGTCAATCAAGCATGCACATGTCACATAAGTCCTTAATATGATAATTAACTCACGTGTATGTCTCATGCGATTCACATATGCAAGTCATAACATCACTCTCATAATATGCATTTAAAACTTATGCACTTTGCACACGTGGTATCTTGAGAATTGCATGGTATCTCGTACTACCTTGCTATTCTCGAGACCATAATTCCAATTTATTACGACCAATTTCAGCCACAACCAACACTCGCGTCGGTGGTCTTTCAGTGTGATTAGGCATCGTTCCGACCTATTGGGTACGGCATCATCTCGACCTCACTCGAATATGGCATTCTGCTTAAGGAGTTTCGCTCCAAAATCCAATCGCAAATGGCATCCCATTGACAGGGGCATCCAAAGTCCATTGGGCATCGTCCCTTATAACAATACTAGTACGGAACCATTATGTGATCATACAAGCACATTAACTACTCAAGCCAACTCTTATCTTTTTCATTAACCAATGCAAGCGTGTTTAGTGCTCACACGTTATATACCAGAATATTCCCATACAAAAATGCCATGAAATAATCTCACGTGATCACCTAATGATTATTCATCCACCAAAATAATCATGCAATAACCTCATAACATATAATATCACACCATAAGTTAATTTTATCAACTTAGCACATCATAATTCAAAATAATATTTCACAAATACTTATCATTTATGAAAATAGAATTTCATAAGTACTTATCACATATAAAATTGGAAAATAATAAGTACTTATCACTTTAAAAATTACCAACTAATAAGTACTTATCACATTTAAAATTAGAAAATAATAAGCACTAATTGCATTAAAAATCAAAATATAATAAACATTTGTCACACTTTTGATAAGCTACAAGCACTATCCACTGTTCACGATAGGCTATCACTAATACTTATTGCTATTTATGATAAGTTATTACGTCAACTTATCACAATTCACGATAGGTTATCACATCCACATTATCACTATTTCTGATAACCTATTGCAAGTACTTATCACCTATCAATGGTAACCTATCACAAGTATTTACCACTTATCAATGATAACCTATCATTACTACTTATTGTCACAACCCGAAACTCAAGCGATTGCACATCCCACAGTGGTTGATAAAAATTTGCAACCTCCCAGGAATTGTTGCTGACCCATTCATGTTATTGCACAAGTGGAAACGTAATAATAACCTCCAGAGAACACAGAGATGGGATAGCAAAAATAGGATTATATTCACACTAAACACACATATTTTTACAAGTGTGTTTATATACACAAGACTCTAATATGACATGGATCTGTTTCAAAAATAAGAACTTCTAGGCTATCTACACTCCAAGCTTCTCATCCATTGGAACAAGGTCCTTGGTGATCCCGTCATACTTCTTGAAAACCAAAGGGTGAACTATCACCCAGTATCCATACTAGATGGAAGACCCATCAACTTCTAACATAGACTAAACAAAGACCTAGCTTTCGCTTCATGCGAACCCCTGCACTTCTCTTGAAAATCCTCCATCTAGGGACCTGGAAAATTTAGCCCACTACGGGGTGAGATCACATCTCAACGACTTCATCCCTTAAATCTCGATTAGGAGAAGAGTACACTTTACATGCAAACTAGTCACGTTTTTCATAACTCTTTTAACTCTAGCATTTCCCTGCACATTAGTATCAATCAAATCATACATAATAGTATCAAGATCATATATCATATTAATGTTTCCATAGATGTATATGCAGGATTGTAAATATTAACACAATAGTACGGGCCCCCAATTACTGGACTAAATTGTTATGGTACGTCCCATACCACACTTCACAATTCCATCTCATAATTAGGTCCCTCAAATTCAATCATTCATGCATCTCGACAAATTTCAATTTACTGGATATGGTATATCGGTCATCCGGTATGAGTGGGCATCGTCTTACACCATTGAGCACGGAAACGTCTACATCTAGACGCCATTATGATTAGGAGCATCAGTCCAACATCCACTACGACCAGCATCCGTTGACTTGAGACATTCCGGAAGGAGCATCATCCGCCCCAAAGGCTCGTGACGGATTCTCATGTAACATATGCATTTATCCAATTCACAATTCAACAATTAATTGTGCACCTCAGCCATATCATTAAATAAGCAAATTTCCAGTAAGCATGTCATTAAAAACAATCACACATTACTACCTGCTCTAACCAGCAAAACATGTCCATTTGCGCACTTCTGAGTTTAACACTATAAATCAACTTAGATGAGTTTGAAAAATTCTCAAACTTAGACATGTGACAAAGGACACATAGAAAGACATTTTTCATGAAGACACCAAGACCTAGATCCTTTTGGATTCAGCCCAGTAATTCACTCAATCTAGGACCAAAATCAGGTCCGCTTTCAGATGATCTGTTTTCCAAAATCAGCTTAGTTTGGGGTCCAAAACAGGTCTGTTTGATTTGAAATTCGAGTATGTTAAACTAGAAGAAATAACAAACAACTTTTGTGAAGAAATTGTTTGGAATTTCGAATTCTAAGGGTTAGTAACAGGCCTTAGAATCCCAATAGGTCAAGACTTCTAGTATAGTCTGACTTTCCATTTAAAGATAATTGACCTAAAATATTTTTCTTTTAAATTACCAAAAATCCCGAGAAAAATATATGTTATGATTGAAGATGTCTAAAACATTTCTTCATAATGAAATCACTTCAAAATCGCAACATATCTCATTCTACAAAAATAGCAAACTGTAAGTGTCTAAAAATCGGTTCTAGAGAATAGCCCCCATCTTTGGCTAAACTATCATCTAAAGCACTAACTTGCTATTTGAACTAAAAATAAACTCTTTCATGGCTAATCTAACATTTCTAAACTAACACTAAACTATCTTTAACTTCATCTAAACCTTTCTTAACTTATTTAATTTCCTAAACAGAGGTACATAACCCCTAATCAAGTCTTAGGAAAACAATTCACCCGACTAAGAAAACCCAAGGTTGCATTTGTTGATTGAGTGGGAGCAACCAAGCTGCGACCACCAAGGATGTCGAAGTAGCTCCGGTCAGCCTGGAATAGGGCTAGGAAGCCCTCAGCTCACGGCGGAGAGGGCTAGCTCTCAGTTGGTGGAAGCCGAGCGGTGAAGGACTTGTAACCGCAAGGGTGTGGCTGCGACACGGCGGTGCTAGCTCACTTGCTAGCAGCTGGACATCGACACAGGGGAAGGTTTTGAGTCCTTCGGTGGTGAAGTTGCGCTGCAACAGAGGAGGGGTGAGTTGAGGTGTTGCGACAACAACCGCAAACTGAGCTGAAGAGTTTCCGACAAACAAACAAAATTGTGGTGTTGATTTTAGAGGGCCGTGGGCTTGCTAGTGAAGATGGTTGCTCAACAAATAAATGCCACATCAAAGAGAAACGAAACATAGAGGTAGTTGGGTTGAAGCTTCTGTGGGTCCAGAAAATTTATAACGTCAAAATAGAGCTTTCCTTTGTTTTCTTGGTTGCTAGTTTGTCATCTAAGATGGAGCAGTGGAGACTAAATGCAATAGCTTAAAGAAGAAGACAAAAGGTTTTACAACTGAGAAAAGGAAAGGAAAAGAAAAGAAAGAGAAAGGGGGGGGGATAATTGTCACACAGCTCCAAAGAAAAAGAGAGGGGAAGTGCACATATGGAAAAGAAGAAAGAAGGAAAAAGGACCATAGGGGTCCCCCCTTTCCATGTTTCCACAATATTTTTGCTATTTTCCATGGAAACTAAGTCCCCATCACTCTCAAGGGGCCTACTTCTCTTGGAATGACTCTTTACCCTTCAAATGACATTCAAACGTAAGTGAATTCCCCCTTACATGAAGGCATCCGAATTTCATTACCTTTACTCTTCACTTTTCCTTTCTTTCACTTGGCCATTTAACAATCTTACTAACCGAGATAAGTCTTCAATTTACTCATATAGTTCTTAACTCCATTGGTTCCACATTGAGGACTAACAATCCATTTAAAATATGGCATTTCTCTTAGTCCTTTAACTTGCTGCATTTGCATTTCTTGCCAACGATTCCTGTCGTCAATAAATCTTGGAAAGTTATAGCAATATTCCTAAAATTAATTGTGACACCTTATGGTTCTCAATTTTTGAAATCAATTTAAATTTTGCAGTTAATTTCAGTTAAAGTGATTTTAGCGTGACCTAAACTATCGGGTAGTTTTTGGGAATTTTCGGTGCAATGGACTTGTGGCCGATTGTCTTCAAGCCACCATGTACATCTTCGACTCATTGGCGACTCTCAGTTGTCGTGAAAATCTCTAGGTTTCAATTACGGGCACAAGGTACCAAAACGACAGAAAAATCGGTTTAGTGTTGATCAATGATAATTTTGTAATTAGATGGAATCACCCATGCCTAATTATATATTTCAATCGAATCGATCTATTTCTGGTCTTTGATAGATTTTCGACTGTGCCACAATAACCATTGCAGACTAACACGGTTGAGCAATCCATTCCTGGTCAAATTCTCAAGCCTGTTGCATTAAAATCCCTTAATGACTCCCCCAACTAGTCTAGTTATCTCATGAGTGAGATTAGCTTAGAGAATAGCATTATAGACACGTTGATGAAAAGCTCAATTTATTCAATTGAAAACAGAAGTAGAAAATCAGATTGTCATACTACCTATCAAATGTCTTATCACCTACCAATGATAACCTATCACATGGCTTATCACATATCAATGATAAGTTATCATCCTAATCCACTTATCACCTAATCTAACTATCACTAGCCTTAATTTAACATTGATCCTAAGCGTAACTACCACCCCAAGCAAGGTTTAGGAAGCTACTCATGGTTCGGATCTAGACTTTGACGGCGAGCAACAATAGTGGTGGCGAAGGGCTCATGGAGTTGGATGGCGGGGACAACGGTGTGAGCCACAACTTAAGACAATAGTGGTTTAGCACAGCAAGGGGGCGGTGGCTCACGGTGGTGAGGCTAGGACAAGGCATGAGAATGGCATGGCACAATGGAGGTTTAGTGAGGCGGTGATGGTGAGCGTGAGGATTGCACAAGTGTGAGGTAACGGCTCATGGTGAGATGGTAAGGGCATGGCTTAGGAAAGGTTGTGGATAGCAGTCCACAATGAGGTGAATGGCGGCTTGGCACGATGGATGGAGCCATGGGCTTGTGGCAGTGAATGGTAGCACAGGCAATGTTGGTGGATGGTCATGAAGGACAAACAGAGAGAGAGAGAGAGAGAGAGAGAGAGAGAGAGAGAGAGATGTATATGAGGGGATTTCAACTGAGGGAGATTAGAGGGAGAGAGAGTGACTAAGAGAGTTAGGGGGAGAGAGAATGAGAGAATGAGAGAGAGAGAAATGAGTGCAATCTAAGATTTTCTCTCTACAAGAATTAGTGAGTCATTGTACAATTCCCTTGATTCCCTCATGTCCAAGCCATTTGCATGGCTGAGAAGACTTCATGAAGATATCTTATCCAAGGCAATCAATGCTAAGATTTCACACATGCTAGAATTAGAAAGTAGACTAGGTAGACTAGCTAGGTAGGCCTCCTCCTCTCTCCTCCTCCTCCTTGGCCCCACTTTCCTCACCTTGCATGCCCACAATTCTGTCTCATTAGCCATAAGCTTCTAGAAAGGGCAAAATAGGAATTAATCCAAATTATAGTTCAATTCACTATTCAGGCACATGGACATATAAATGTGCAAGCTCCCAAAAGACTAAGGTGGGCTTGGTTGACTTCATGGGCCTTATGGGGCAGCCCAAAGTGGGCATGAGACCCATGGGGCTCGTCTGTAACTCTCATGGCACCTCGTTCACGGCCTATTTTCACTTTTTCAAAATTTTGAGATCCGCCAATGAAAAATTGAATTTTCCTCCTAAAGTGGCCATCCTTACATTTTCCGCAGTTTGTCGATTACGGTCATAATTTAGCTCCGTAGATAGGGATCGGATTGAGGATGTCATGTTCTAAAATTTGGAATAAAGTATATATTCAACCAATGGGATAATATATTAAAATTCACATACCAACAAATTATTGTGCTTGTTTCCTAAATTCATTCACACTTGCACTTAAAAAAAAAGTTATGTTCACATAAAAAAATTTAAAAAGACATTTAAGTTGTCACGTATGCATAGTCTACGAGGATAATAGATAAGCCATTGCTTCTATTAATTTATCCAAATTCGCTTATTATTACTATGTTCCATCATTTATGTGAATGATAATTGTTCTTGGTTCAAACTAGGGGTGAGTGATTCTAGGATCGATTTAGGTTGCATGTAGAACTTGGAGTCTACCTGTTGATACTGATTTCTCAATTTTTGAAACCAAAAACCCATCATGAAATTTGGAACCTACCCTGTCACAAGTTCCAAGTCTATCCAAGAACTAGACAATTTCCTTTTTTTTGTTTTATTTTTAATTAAGCAAAACGATTACAATAAAAAAAAATGAAAATTCCCTATTTGTCAATAGCAAAAATCATAAGAAAAAGAAAAAAAAAGAGTTTAATCGGCATTATCAATAGCTCGCGGTTGATTACATGCCCATCGTTAAAAGGGCTTGGCATTGTTATGGTGCTTCAGTGAGGAAGTATAAGAGTTTGTGCTATGCTTGATCTTCGGTCTCTTGTTTTTGTTAACTATTGAGAAGTTGCAGATTGAGGTCGCATCGCTTAGGGATTAGCTAATGAATTGAGCTATAGTTTAGCTCTCGTTTGTGGTTGCAAGAGAAATCTGTGATTAGACTTGGTCTGTGCATTATGTAGGTGGTCTGGTTTCTGGTTTGGTTCGGTTTGATTCCAACCTAGGAATTGGGATCAAACCACATGATACGACTTTCAAAAAACATGGAACCGGGAACCATGCTTATCCCAAGTTTGAACTACGTAGCATCATAAGGTTTATTATTGAGAATGAAGGGGGGAATGTGCTGATCGGAAATAATAAATTGGACTAAGGATAGAATGAACAAGTGCATGGATAGACAGATAAAGAAAAAAATAGAAATGAGTCGTTCTAGTTTTACTAGATCAATCATTGGTGTTATCAAAGGTTGAGATGGAAAGCGGGTGAAATATATTTTTGAGCACCAAAATCTCGTTTAAATTAAATTTAAGCAAAGCTTCAAGAATATTTAACGGCTAAATGCCTCTGACAGATGCAGACTCTCTGCATCATTCAGCTACGAAACTGAGTAAGCCTCGAACTCATTCTTATATTCCTGCGGATTTTGTCTCAATGGCTCTTTAATTTGCTGCCAGAAACGAATGACTCGACGAAACCGGAAACCTTGGTTCGCCTTCTTAAGACCGTAAATGGCAAACTACCAACTTCCCCTCCGACATTCACTCATGGGCCTTGCCCTTTCTTTCTTCTTGCTCCTCTGTACGATTCTGCAATTCTCTAGGGCTGAAAAGATGCGGTTTTTGCAGAAACCCTTGTACGGTTACGCATTTGTCGTCTTCTTCTTCATCGTCCTTTGCATGAGCTTGGTTTCTCGTATGTAACTTGTTGATGTCACCGAAACTCTTTTTCTTCAGTATTTATGATATTCATCGCTCTGATTTAGTATAACTGTCTGTTTTCTGGGATTGCTCCATGGACGATCTTTCGGGCTTGATGTGTCACGCCCCGATTCTCGGGCACGCACACATCCTTCTCACTTGGTTGATTTTACAATGCAATATCACATGACTATGTATTGCCGACCTTTTTATTTATTAAGCACATGCGGAAGTAATTATAAATCCCCAGACAACAAATCGATGGGATAGAAAAGTATGGCCATATTTTTCATATTGAAATTTATAACCGAACTTTTATACAAAACACAAACCAGAGTACTTCACAACTATTCACAACTTTTTACTCTAATTCTATTCACATCAAAATGGAGTTCTCAAAGGAAGATGGAATCTCAGTCCATTCGGATCGTATTCAAGATCCCTCTCGGGATTATCTTCTTTTTCCAAAATTCTTTTCCGTAGGTTTCACCTCAAAGTTTTCCTCCTCAGATTCCTCCTCATCAGCTCCTCATCGGGGTCCTGAAATGTTTTCCCAAAACCGGGATGAGACTCCGTCTTAGCGAGTTCTACCCCACTAAGGCCTGATTAGTAAACCATTATACTATAGGCTGCCTACACACGCACAAGGCAGATGACTTACCTTGGCCTCAGATCCCACCTGCAAGTCAGTACAATTCACAATAGACACCCATTTACTCCAAACAAATCGAACCAGTCGATTACATGTCATACAAATCATTCCCCACAGCAGAATATCTAAAAGCTAGGCCACGTGCATTCTCCAGGATGACATCTCAAGTCTTCGAGCCACGTGCATTCTCTAAAGCGACCTCTTTGCCAAGGTGGTACATCAAGTCACCGAGCCATGTGCCCTTTTAGATGTCATTCTCAAACACTGGACCCACGTGCATTCTCTAAGGCACTAGTTCACCAAGGTGACGCATCAAATCACCGAGCCACGTGTTTTAGATGCCATTCTCAAACACTGGATCCACGTGCATTCTCTAAGGTACTCGTTCACCAAAGTGACGCATCAGATCACCAAACCATGTGCCCTTTTAGATGTCATTCTCAAACACTAGACCCATGCACATTCTCTAAGGCACTAGTTCACCAAGGTGACGCATCAAATCACCGAGCCACGTGTCCTTTTAGATGCCATTCTCAAACACTGGACCCATGTGCATTCTCTAAGGTACTCGTTCACCAAAGTCACATTTCAAATCACCGAGCCACGTGCCCTTTTAGATGCCAAAATTTGTCACCGAGCCACGTGCATTCTCTAGGAGGACATACCGTGTCTCCGAGCCACGTGCATTCTCTTAGGCGACCTCTTCGCCAAGATGACATATTCAACCACTGAATTCACATGCATTCTCCAGGTGATATTCCAATTCACCGAGCCCACGTGTTTTCTTTCAAGTGATAACCAATAACCCAATGATTTCTCAATCAAATAATTAACAATCAAGTCGATATGAATAACTCCTAAAAATTCATAATTAAATCAATTCCATACAAATTACAACTCAATTAAATAAACGGATTGCGCCACAACGATCAGAACGAGATTTTGATCGTCGTCCATCTCAATCTTAATTTCTGAAAAATAAATAAATAAATAATTAATTTCGAAAATTAATTAATAAATATTAAAAATTCAATTTAGCTCAAAATAAAGCCCAATTAAATAAACGGACTTCACCACAATCATCAGCATAATATTCCGGTCATAGGCCATCTCAGTTGAATTTTCGGAAAATAAATAAATAATTAATTTAATTCCGAAAATTAATATTTAAATACCAAAAATTCCACTTACGACCGAAAAGCCTAATTGAAGCCCACTAAGGGTCGGGAAAAATCCCGAGATACTTTCGATAAATAGTAGACCACATCTACTTGCTAAATGCACACTCAATTTGTCTAATTTGCATCACAATTGACTAATAAACACTAATCCATTCTAATCTAACCACCTAATTGCATTTAATTAAACCTAACCAACCCCTAAGAATAATTAGCCAACTAAGTAGGGATTAGTGAGATTACTCATCGGAATCGCGCACAAATCGGATCAATCTGACGGGGGTGACGCGAGGAACAACAAACTCCAAAGCAGGCCTTGGGTTCGGGGCCCAGAAACGGCCCAAAAGCGGGCCCGAAGGTGCTGGAAACCCACTTTGTGGGTTGCTGTTCTTGGCTGGCCGGAGTTAGTCTGGTGGCCAAAATAGCGAGGCGGGGCCGGTGGAGGGTGAGGGGGACGCCGGGGAGGTCGGGATGGCCGCGAGCGGCGGTTGGAGGTGCCGGATCGAGCTGGGTAGGGGCGGAAGTTGCGCGGGAGAGGGACGGCAAGCGCAGGCGGCGCACGGGAGGCGAACGGTGGATGCGTGGCATGCGCGGGCAGTGCGGACGGCAGCCCGGCGATGTGCGGCGGCAACGGCAAGCTGCTTTGGTCTTCAACGCCGATGGTTGCTGCTTTTGTTCTTCTTCAGCTTATGGTTCGCACGAAGGAGAAGAAGAAAGAGGGAGAAGGAGTCGGTCACGTGGGGGAAATTGGGAGAAGAGAGAGGAGAGAGAAGAAGAAAGAAAGAAGAGATAAGAGGCCTTTGACTAGTCAAAGTAGAGAGAGAGAAGAAGAAGCCAATTTGAAATTGGCAAAGCGGGGTGTTCGGTGGGGGGCTATGCACGAAGGGGGGGAGAGGAGAGAGAAGAGAGAGAGAAAAAGAAAAATACATAATAATATTTTTCTTATTTTATTTTATTTTCTCTTTCCCTTTCTATTTTCTTCTGGCCTTCGATTTTTCCTCCGATAATTTCTTTCTCGAAATTTCGGAGTTGTCAATAAATTGATAGACAATAAGACGGTCCTAAAAATGAATTGTGACACGCTCGAATATTTAATTCCCGAAACCAATTTAAATTTTATGGTTAGAATCAATCATACATGATTTTAGCTAAATTCAACTAATGAGGCAGCTTTTAGAAATTTTACCGTGGTTATATCCCTTAACGACTTCACCCAATATGTTAGTTAACTCGTGAGTGATCAGTTCCGAGAAAAAGGACCATAAGTACGTTGACGAAATGCCCATTTCACTTTATCGAAACGGGGTCGAATTTCAAGATGTCACATGATGTGCATAGTATTAAAGAATTCGTGATTAGGAAGAAACCTCTCTCTCTCCCTTCAAGGTGTCATTGAGCGATTTTCATATGACACCTCAGAGTGGTATCGAATTTTATCGTCTAGAGGTATCATGGATTGCATCTATGGCTTGAGCGTCATGAGTTCTTCAAGCACCCACTGGAATAGGCTAGTGCTATCTGTGAAAGCTAGTACAAGCACCTAGAGGGGATGAATAGGTGCAAAAACAAATTTTCCAGAGTGAAGTAAATGATTTTATTTTTAAAGCAACTTTGATCAGCAATAGATTATGAAAAGAAAATTAGACTCTAATAATCAAATAGAATTACGATCAAAGTAAAAGAGATTAGGGAAGAAAATAAGAACACAAGGTTTATAATGGTTCGGCTTAATCCAAGCCTATATCCACTCTTCCGCACCGACAGTCCATCGGCTGGATTTCACTATGAATCAAAAGAGTTGTTACGGAATAGATCTTCCTTGATTCCACAGTGTAGAGACTCTGCTACACTTCCTCAAGGTCTCACAAAGATATAAACTCTCTTTTGAGTACGAGATTTCACTCAACAATTGAATTAACTAAGAACAATGAGTTTCAGATTTTGGAATTCTTCTATCGCGCACACACTCGAATAACTGGAACATCTTCCTTATATACTCCTTCATGCCATCACACCCGTTGGCATTTACCAAAGGAGTTCTTCCAATCTACTCGTTGGATAGAATCAATCAGGGAGATTTTGAGTTATTTAAAGAATATGATGATAGCCCACCAATCCTACTCGCCCATACAATCAGGATCTAGGTTTCCATATGTAGAACCTTCTAAGTATACTTTGTCAATCAATAGATCCAAAATCCTTGAATCAATCTCAATTTGAATAATGGATTCCCACATGCTATATCTAGCCAAGAGATCTTCTTCAGTCGATAGAATTAAATCCTTAATGAAATACTCAGTTCTGGATAAGCCTTCTTTGACGGTCTAGAAACTGTCAATGAGGATGGACTTTGAGTCTTGAGTCTGGCAGTCTGGTGGTCTTCAGACTTTGATAAAAGAGTCTGCAAGTTTTCAAACTAGACTGATGGAAACGTTTTGTCAATTTCAAAACACTCAAGGAAGTTTTCTCCAACAATCTCCCCATTTTTTATGGTGACAAAACTTTCCTGCAGATTTGGATAACTTTGACTTGCAAAACAATATTTAAGCAAACATGGATATCTCACAAAAGATAATTAGCTTAGTAAGGATAACATTAAAATCTGCATCCACAGGAAATAAGTTAGTCCTGTAAATGAGCAGCTATCTTTGCCATGAAATACCAATAGTGCTTAAAGTAAACAAATGATCAAACAATCCAAATCCAAATCCAGTCACAACCAAATAGCCAAATACAAAAGTGAAGTCAATAAGAAAAGTCAAGAGTTTAAATCTCAAATCTCAAATCTACACCACATCTCTCCCTCTTTTTGTCAGCATTAAAAAGGTAGAGACGAAAAGCGAATAGAATTAGAATTGGTTTGGAACACGAACAAGCTGGAAATCTCCCATTGACTGGATAATCCCTTCCAACCTTTTCAAATCTCCCATTGACGGCATTTGCGTGAACTTGAAGAGCAAGGGCATGAATTTGATCATGCAAAGAAACTGAATAGGCTTGACTTGCATTATGCAAGTTCTGAACTTCGCATCTCAGAGCATAAATTTGATCTCGCATCTCTATAAGAACATCTAGCACTCTGCAAAAATTTGCTGAATTATCAGTCTGAGTACTGGCTTCTGCACGATCAGAAGGTGTATTGATAGATGATGACAAGTCAGCACGATCACTCAGATTAGACGATGAAACCTCATGGCCTTTCTTAAGAAATTGAGAAGCATAGATGTCTTCTGGATCTGCTAGTGAACGACTTACTCCTTTACTAGTAGTAGCAATTGAAGATGTACCTCTTTTCTCAGCATCTCCCCATGTTTCATTGCCTTCAGGCGGTGAGAAGTACTCTTCATACTCTGCTTCTTCTTGTTCACCTCCACCTTCTTCTTCTTCCTCCTCTATCCTTTCTTCCTCTGTTTCTTTCTCCATTGATTCTCTCTCTCTAGTCCTCTGTTTGATCTCCTCCTTGTCTTGTTCCTATCTCACCTTTGTCTCTGGAACAGAACGACTTAAGTTTTTCAATGCAAGAGCAGAAATTGTGATATCATCCTCATCCTCTTCATCCTCTAAGATGAGTTCTCTTCTTTTTCTTGGATGGAGCAACTATGGGCTCTTTCCCTTTCCGTTTTGCAGCGGAAGAGACTAGATGAGTCTTGACAAGGATTTTATCCTTGAATCGCTCTAAAGCCTTGTTAAGTTCCTTTAGACGCATTTTAGAGACCATTTTCAGTCCCACCACCATTTGATCGCATGTTCGAATACAAAGAATCCTGGGAGGCTAAATGTTCAAATGTTTGAATAACTTAGTGATAAGTGCTGAGTAAGGAAGTTGGCCCTTGTCTTTCATCATTGTTCTGTACATGTGGAACATAATAGTGTGTGGAAGAGAGAACTTTTTGTCAGTGTTAATGGCATACATCAGCTTTGCCTCCGAGTTTGAAACATCGGTCTTCGAAGTCGATTTGGGTCTGAGGCAGTTGATCACTATCTTGTGAAGCAAAATATTTGAGGCATTCATCCTCAAATATGAAATCTTTCCTTATGCCGTTCTATCCCGAACGAGCTTTACCGTCGCACGACCAATAGACACACTAATCGGTTGGAATTTCCCTCTTTCAACCCCAATCATATCAGCCAATGTATCCATGTCAACTACATAGTCCTAATCTCGAACACTGAAAGAGAATCTATTCACATCCAAGAAACATAGATTAGAATAGAAGTAAGCAGTGAGTTCAACATGAGCCTTTGTCACTTCAGAACAAAACCGTTCTAGTTGAAGAAGATTGACTTTCTCTCGCAGCTTGACATTCAAAGAATCTAGAAAATCAAAGTCCACACTTCTAGGGCTAATCACACCACGCTTTAGCAACTTAGAGTACTGTTGCTTGTATTCCTCCGAGCAAAACAAATCCGTCCTTTTGCTTTGGATTTTCGCTACAACACCCATTCTAGGTTTAAAATGAGTGTACATCCTATCATCATCACTCCAACATGTGGATCGCTTGGGATATTTGCAAATGCTTCTTCCGCTGACCCTGCAGGAGCAATTCCCAATCGTTCCATTGTACATAAAAAGTAGGTTTCATTTCGATACCCTTTGACTTTCAAAAATTCATCAATATAGTTCAAGGGAGTACGACCCTTCTTCAAAGCACGGTAAAGCTTAAAAGTAAAAGCGGGCTTTTGAGTTCTTACAAGTTCTGCATCTTCGATGATTTCTTCCTCTTCTCGATGTTCAATATTTTGAGGTCTAAATGGAGGAGATGGATGCTGCTGAGAATGTTGTGGGCTTTGCTGCTGTCTAAAAGATTCTTCTTCCTCAGTGGGGTCAAAATGCGTAGGACCCTCACGCATTTGCTGTGGTCCCCTGTTCGTGATCCTCGAAGACTTTCTTTGAGACGATATCCTTCACAGTCTTTGAGAGATTTCAAGCTTGTTTCGCAAGAAAGGTGAAAACTTTTCGAGGATTAAACAAGAGAAGAAAAGAGAAGTTGAAGATTTGTGCTCTCTTAGGGTTTTTGTGAGTAAAATGAAGAAGAACCAACAGTATATAAGGCAGTTGAAGCGAGGTATACGGAACATCGTAAAAGGAAAAATAAAAATGCTTTTTCAAAAAATAACTGCCTTTTTGAAAAATTAGATAACTGTCATTTCAAAAAATAACTTCTTTTTTGAAAAGGAAAGATTACAATAATCACGAAAACTGGGGAAGATAACATCAATCAATTACAGATAAATGATCGTACATTTTTGAGATTTTATCTGAGAGATAAATTTCTAAAATAGAAATAACTTACAGTTGTGAATCTTGATCGTTTGAGTCTGAGTGTCTTTAGACTTTTAGCCCTGAGTCTGAACTTCCTCAAACTTTAAGATATTGAGTTTGTAACGAATAACTTCAAATTGATTTTTCTCTAAAGGTTTTGTAAATATGTCCGCCAGTTGATTCTTTAAATCAATAAACTAAATCGAAACTTCTCCATTTTGAACATGAACTCTAATGAAATGATGTCGAATCTCAATATATTTTGCTCTTGAATGAAGTATTGGATTTTTGGTGAGATTGATTGCGCTGGTGTTGTCACATTTGATCTCAGTGCATGAATCTTCAATTCCAAAATCTCTTAGCTATTGTTTTACCCACAAAATTTGTGAATAACAACTTCCAAGAGCTATATACTTTGCTTCTGTTGTAGAAAGAGCTACGGTACTTTGCTTGCTTGAAAACCAAGACACTATCTTGTTACCAAGTAGTTAATAGGTGCCCGAGGTGCTCTTTCTATCAACTCTGCATCCTGCTAGGTCTACATCTGAGTATCCAAGAAGAGTGAAGTCTCATTTTTTAGGATACTAGAGGCTTAAATTTGAAGTTGAGGTAATGTATTTGATAATACGTTTTGCAGCACTTAAATGAGATTATTTGGGGTCTGATTGAAATCTAGCACAAATACAAACACTAAATATAGAATGTCAGGTCTAGAAGCAGTAAGATAAAGAAGTAAACAAATGATACTCCTGTATAGCTTCCGGTCAACTTTATTTCCTCCTTCATCTTTGTCCAGCTTTAAGGAACTTGACATTGGTATATCAGTCTTTTTGCAATTCTCCATTCCAAACTTTTTGACAAGTTCTTTAGCATATTTTTCTTGGTGAATAAAAGTTCCCTCCTTCAGTTGTTTCACTTGATGCCCGAGAAAGAAGGTTAGTTCACCCATCATGCTCATTTCAAATTCATCCTGCATAGACTTAGAGAATTTCTTGCACAGGTTTTCATTAGAAAATTCAAAAATGATATCATCAACATAAATTTGAACAAGTAAAAAGCTTTTGCTTTCTCTCTTGATAAACAGTGTAGTATCTACTTTACCTTAAACAAATCCATTTTGAATTAAAAACTTACTTAGTTTATCATACCAAGCTCGAGGTGCTTGCTTTAAACCCTATAGAGCCTTTTTCATTCTAAATAAAGAGTCTGGTTTCCTTAGATCTTCAAAATCAGGAGGTTGTTCCACATAGACTTTCTCTTGGATAAATCTATTTAGAAAAACACTTTTGACGTCCATTTGGAATAACATGAAATTCTTATAACAAGTAAAAGCAAGTAATAATCTAATTGCTTCTAACCTTGCTACTGGCGCATAAGTCTCATCATAGTCTATCACTTCTTTTTGCGTATATCCTTTGGCCACGAGTCTTACTTTGTTTCTTATGACTTTTCCTTTCTCGTTCATCTTATTCCTAAACACCCATTTAGCTCTAATGATGGATTTACCTTTCCGTTTATGAGTCAATTCCCAGACATCATTGATACTAAATTGACTGAGTTCTTCTTGCATAGCTTCAATCCGACTTTCATCAGTTAAAGCTTCTTTTATACTTTTGGGTTCTATCTTAGAAATAAGAGCCATAGCACTAGACTCTTTATGCCTTTTGGATCTTGTGCAAATTCCTTCATTAATATCACCAATAATGAGATCTTTAAGATGACTGGACTTATGCTTCCAATTGCTAGTTGATTTGTCAAACTGTTGATCATTTCCTTTATTTGAATCTACGATAATCATTTGTTGCTGGTCTTCTGAAGTCTGAGCTGCTTCTGGAGATTTAGACTTTGTAGAGTCTGGAGTAGGTTCTGATTCGATACCATGAATGGACCTAGACTTAGAACCAGGGAAGGAGAGTAAATTTCCTACAGTTATGCATCCCACAGTGGGCGAACAACTCTCGTTTAAGCCCTTTAGGGACAGCCTTTTAGTAGAAAACCACTCAGCCCTTTAGTTCAGAGCCTAGAGACACTTAAAGATGCAAGGATGGAAATGTTTCTAACCTGCCTAGGCTGCATTTCTTAGCGAATCCTACCAGGTTGGAGAAGAAGAGGGATTTAGAAAGCCATGGAGATGTTTTCACAAAACACTCACTTTACTTCAAGGGACTCTACCCAACACAATACACCCTCCTCGCCTTTTATAGACGATAAGAGGTCACAAAGACATTCACAAGGACCAAGCTCATGGGTCTGGATAGAAACAAAGGCACCGGAAACTTCTGGAAGGGAATTATTCGCACACTATGAACAGCAACAGTACTGTGAATAGTACTTTCCCTAACCTAGTGCTACAGTAAAAGTGAACAGTGACTTGCTACAGTAAAATTGTACGAACTCAACGATCTCATCCGTCACAAGCATTATAGCTACAGACTGAGTCATCTGAGCTGCCTTCTAGAAGATGTTCCTCATATTTCTGTTCAAGAGCTTCAAGATCTTCTGGTGAGAGGATTTGGTTCAATCGTTGTGATGAGGATGCTTCTACATGAGCCTAATAGGATGCTTCTTCTTCAGCCCAGTTTGTATTGTCACTTGTAGTGTTGGCAGGAATGCTTGGCTGAGGCCAATTGGATGGTTGTGCATAGAAGGATGCGTCCATGTTTTGGAATAAGGACAAAGGTCTTAGATTATAGGGATCTTGGGAAAGAGGACCTCCAAAGTGTGCATAGGGGTCTTGAGTAGATTGGACAATATCATCTTCACTTGTCACTTCATGATCTTGGGATGATGCAGCTTGTCTGTATTGTCTGAGTGCTTCCTTAGCTTCTGGTGCTAGGTCATAATGATCTCATGTAGTGGGTACATTATTTCATATCTCTTGGGGAATAGTTTTGTTTTCTTGGCACAAGATTCTTTGAATTTCTCGGTACTGGTGTGCACAATATCTAATAGATCTTGGATAAGATTTGTGAATCCGAGCTTCTCGGCTGTCTAAGTACGGTCTATAGGATGTGATTCCTATTTCCTGTGGAGCGTCGAGGATGTTGCCATTGTTTCTGAAAAAAATGCCATGGACGTCTGAAAAACAAGATGGTATGGACTTCAGGATTTGGGGTCATGGTTCTCAATTCTTTTTCCAAGAGATGTTTCCAGTGAGTAGGATGATAAAACCAATTAAGAAAATTAAAGAGATTCTTATCGCTTTCTTTTTCAACCTTTCTTTCGAGTAAGAATATCTTGGTGAGGTTAGCAATGAATCTTCTGGTTGGAATTTTAATGGCTATTAAGTACTTATTGGTTAAGTACCATAATAACGTCTTGAGTTGATCAGGGAAATCATCTTCATTCCAGATAAGGGGATGAATGAATGGATAATTCAAATTTAACCCAAAAGGATAAATAATCAAATCTCCACTGAATCTGAATAGATCTGTGTGGCATTGACACATGAGGGTTTCCAGGTTCTCAGTGAGACTATCATTCTAAATTTGTTGAATAATTTCCTGAGGATATTTCCAACTTGGCAAATCTTTAATCTTCTCAATCTTATATTTCATGCTATGATTGAGCATATGAAAAGCAGGCCTCTTGATGTACATGTTGATTTCAGCTGGTGCTTTTGGTCTTGATAAGAAATTAGCAAGCACATTCTTCTTTCCAGGAATATGTTTGGTTTCAAAAGAGTATTTTGAAAACCATTCAACCCATCTAAGCAGTTGAGAATTTGGAATATACTTTTGTTTAAACTTGGTCATCTGAGAGAAGGATGTCATGTCTAATTCTACTAGGAAGTGATGGCCGATGAGATGAAATTCAAAAATTTCATTCCATTTTTCATTGCTAGAATTTTTTTGAAAGTGAAATGGTAATGCATTTCAGCTTGAGAAAACTTTCCACTTTTGTGAGCACAAAGGTGTCTCTTACTATTAATTTCTTCAAACAGGATGGTTGCCCAGTATTCATCACTGGCGTCAGTTTGAAGGATTCATTTTCCTGTTAATGGTATTTGCAGTGGTGGAAGATTTTGCATAACCTCCTTAAGCTCAGCAATTGCTTTAGTATGAGGTTTTCCCCAAGGTGGGGGATTCTTCTTTAGGATGGATTGCAAAGGAATCAGGAGCTTTGCAATGTTTGGGACAAAATCCGATTGATTTTGCATAAAATCTTGAAATTTGACATTCATCGATTCCTCCACAGATTTAGTCTTTTTGTTGTATACTCTGTAAGCCTTGCTTGTGATTGAATATCCAAGGAAAATACATTCATCTGATTTTTCTTCAAACTTACCAACTCGATCATTTACATTTTTCAATATAAAACATTTGCATCCAAACACATGAAAATACGAAACAATTGGCTTATTTCATTTGAATAACTCATAGGGAGTTTTTCTCCAGAATATGCCTTAAGAAGACTCTATTAATAATATAGCATGCTATATAAACTGCTTCAACCCAAAAACGAGAAGAGATATTACTTTCAATTAAAAGAGTTTTAGTCATTTCTTGCAGCGATATATTCTTTCTTTCCACAACTCCATTTTGCTCTGGAGTATATGGTGAAGAGAACACATGCTGAAAGCCAGATCATTCACAGAATTTAGCAAAGTCTTGATTTTCAAATTCACCTCAATGGTCTGTCCGTATACTTGAAATAACATACCCTTTCTCATTTTGGACTTTCTTAGCAAACTTTATAAAATAAGAAAATGTTTCAAACTTACTTGTCAAGAAATATACCCAGGTGAATCGTGAATAATCATCCACAATTACTATACAGTATTTCTTACCTCTAAATCTTTGAGTTCTAATTGGTCCAAAAAGATCCATATGCAAGAGCTATAGTACACAGTTAATGGATACTTGATTTATTGGTTTGAATGAATTTCTTACCTGTTTTCCCAACATGCATGGTGTGCATAGATCAGACTTTTGGTATGTCAGTTTGGGTAGTCCACGAACAAGCTTCTTTTCTAAATTTTGGCTATTCGCTTCATGTTGATGTGCCCAAGTTTTTTGCGCCATAAGTTTGCTTCCTCTTGAATTGAGATTAGACATTAGGTTTCATTTGGTTTGATATCCAAGAGGTAGATATTCCCATGTCTTCCTCTTTATTGGTTCCTGAACATATTCCTTTTTGAAAGTTGATTTTGAAACCAATGTCACACAGCTGATTGATACTCAGCAAGTTGTAGTTGAGTCCTTCTACTAAGGAAACATTATTGATCATGAGGCTTCCAATCTTTACAGTTCCGTATTCCATAATTCTTCTTTTGCTATTTCCTCCAAAAGAAACTTTTCCACCATTAAATTGTACAAGTTTTATGAAACAATTTGAGTCTTCTATCATATGTCTTGAGCATCCACTATTCAAGTACCATTTAACATTTTTCTTGATAGTGACCTACATTTAGAAAAGAAACTCAAGTTTTTTTTTGTACCCATATTTTCTTGGGTCCATTGGTGTTAGTGTAATATACAGTCTTTGCCCATACCTTCTTAATAGGTTTCCAAACCATAGGACATTCTTTCTCAAAATGATCTAAGCTATTGCACTTAGAACATTTAAGAGCACTGCGGCCAACAGGTTTTACAAAAACTTTTTGGAAATGATTTTTGTAAGAATATTTTATAGGTCTTTGCTTAATTCTTTCATTTACTTTGGGAAAATCAATTAGAGGAATGGTTTTAGCAGTCATTCTCAAACCTAATTCGTTGAAGTAAGGTCTTTGTGCTGAAAGAATTTTTTCAAGAATAAATTTTCTTTTGAAACATTGTTTGTATTTTCTTTCAAAGTAGTAACACTTTTGTCTAAACTTTTTTTTTATGACTCGGGAACCCTCGTACAGCCGGCAGCTAGCGAGATCTTGTCTAAACTTTTGACCTTCTCTTTCTAAACAATTTCTTGTTGTTTTAGAGCAGAATTTTCCCTTTTAAGTTCGGAAATCCTTTTGAGAGAGGTTTTAAGACTAAGACACAATTCATCAATGTATCTAGAGACTTTAGTAGGAATTTTCAAATTACTTACATTGATTTCACTGTCTGAGTCTGAGTTTATCTCAGAGTCTGAATTTGAGTCTGATTGTGCCATGAGAAAAATATTGGCATAATCATCATCACTTTCCTCACATTCGATATCACTCCAAGTTTCTGCTTTAAGTGCCTTTCGATATTTCTAAGCTTTTCATTTCTTTCTCTTCAGCAAGGGACAATTGGGTTTGATGTGTCCATTTTTCTTGCATTCAAAGCAGACTACATCTTTATTGGATTCATCATCCTTAACTGATTTATTTTGTAGCTTTTGAGAACTTTGTTTCTTTGGATTGAATTTTTTCCCCTTTCTGTTAAGTTTTCTGAACCTTCTTATCATGAGAGCAAGCTCTTCATCATCCATATAGTCTTCAAAATCTGTGACATCAGAATCATCAATAGATTTTAATGCAATGGATTTTTTACCTTTAGGATCTTCATCTTTGTAGATTTGTGGCATCCCAAAATTCGAGTCACCCTCTAGAGGAATTAAAGCCTATAATTAGGTAATGAAAATTTCCTATGGTTTATGTTTTAGCCATGAGTTTTCTTAAGGCTATGTGTTATTGTGCTTGTGTCTATGAGATTTAAAATTTGATAGATTAATGATAATAATCTATGCTTGGCCATGCACTTTATAAATTAAATTTCTATAAATAAAATGTCACAAGACTTTGGCCATGTGAAATTTAAAATTTAAAATTTATAGAAGTAATTATAAAAAAAAAAGGAAAATTTAAATTTTATTAGGATGGGCCTTAGGCCCATTGGCCTAAGCTTTAATGGGCCAAGCTAGTTGGCGCAATTAGAGCCGCGAATGGGCTGCTGTTACCGGCCCATTGAGGCCCAAGCCCAAGCCCATGCATGTGTTGTGACAAGTGGCAAGAAGGATGGCATGCATTGGCCAATTGAAAGGCAAAGCAATGATTACTAATGATGAGGCTTAAGGGGGATAAAAGGGAAGAGGAGAGAGAGGGGTGGCCAGTTGAGCTACCGCCCAAAGAGAGAGAGAGATTGTGCGAGAGAGAGGGAGAGTGAGGCCGAGAGGGAGGAAAAGCCGAGAGGAGGAGACGTCGTCCGTCTGCCTGTGCGCCGCCCGTTCGCTGCCGTGTGCCGCCGTGTTCGCTGCTGTGTGCCGCCGTTTGTGTGGTATAGAGGCGAGTTGGAGTCCTCTTACTGCTCTTGCATGTGTGTGTGTTACATGTGTGTTGATTTTTGGGTGATTAGGAGAGGAAAACCGAAGCTTGGATGACTTGTTTTTGAGTAAGGTTGCTGTTTTCGTTTGAATCCGCTTGAGTCAGAATGTTGTGAGAGTTTGCATGCATGTTTAGAGTTGGATTGTGGCTTTGATCTCATCATGAAGGTTGTATCTAACATCTTAAACTATAACATACTAAAATTTGGTGCAAAATGATGGAGATTTAAGGGGTTAAACTCTCATCCTATGGAGACCTCAGCTCTGGAACGATCTCACTGATCTCTTGATGGATTTGTGGTTGCATGTTGAGTTGTGCTAAGAATTTCTCTTCAATTTCTTCACGACAGTTGTAGCGGACATCTTAAACTACAACATACTGAAATTTGAAGCAAAATGAACAAGTATAACCTCTTAAATCGACTAGATCTTGAAGGCAATAATTCTGGAGATGTATTAGAGGACACCCGAGACTTCATGGACCTAAATGACGACTATAATCTTGTTATTTGACTTAGATCTCTTCATGAAACTTGTATAGAACATCTTGATGTAGAACATATCTAAATTTCAGAAGAAACACATAAGAACAGGTAGGTGAAAACTCAGTATTTCGGAGAAGCATGTACTGGACGATTCGGTGTTGGATCCAGAAGCTTCGTGTGACTGTAGAAAATAATCTAAAAAGAATATGACTTGGAAATCTTCATGAAAAATGTACTTTAAATTCTTGGCTATAACTTGGAAAAATTTCGTAATTTTTGGAGGTCGTATGGATATTTTAATCGAATTTCTTTGGAGACTGTGGATTATGATTTCATCCGAAAATTATATGCTGTTTTGTGTGAATTATGGATTTGTGTGGAATTCTATTTGACCATGTATTTTGCATGAAATCATTATCCTATTATCTTGATTATCACTTGCCTTAATTTTTATGATTTTTGAGAATTATATAGATATAAAATTCAATATTTTGAAAGTGGCACAAGCTGGAATTTAAATAAATGTAAAAAGGGCATGAGAAATGGATTATTTTAATCGGCATAAATTCCATAAATTTTATTTCATAAATAATTGTACTATGTAGCATGTACGATAAGGTCTTGATGTATGCATGACAATGGATTGAAATACATGTGTGAACTTAATGCTGAA
Organism: Eucalyptus polyanthemos subsp. polyanthemos; assembly: GCA_017140185.1. Taxonomy (NCBI): domain Eukaryota; kingdom Viridiplantae; phylum Streptophyta; class Magnoliopsida; order Myrtales; family Myrtaceae; genus Eucalyptus; species Eucalyptus polyanthemos. Next base: position 40,262,009 of record CM029459.1, on the reverse strand, counting down.
TATGACTTGTTTGCCATCACATCATATGCCATGCTAAATTAAGATCGAAATTGGTGAAGATGGATAATGAAAAATGAGGAGTTTGTTGTGGCGGATGATAATGCCCTGGGAGTATCAGGATGCCCGGGATGGGGGGTGCCGGAAGCCAGATTGTATTGAGATACAAGGCCGAATGGTCCTTGGGAGTGTCGAGATGCCCAGAAAGTGGGGGTGCCGGAAGCCTCGTCGGAGGTCTTTGCCCGAGAGGATGCCTCGTGACGCCAGTTGGGGTGCGAGATGCCCGGCCAGGAAGTGTAAATGCCGGAAGCCTCGTCGGAGGTCTTTGCCCGAGAGGATGCCTCGTGATGCCAATTGGGATGCGAGATGCCCGGAAAGTGGGGGGCCGGATGCCCGGTGGCCTTGAATGGCTGAATGCCTGAGGTTTTTCTTTCTCGCATGGGATGCGAGTGTAAAATATGAGATGAAATTGATGATCCAAGGAAGGGTGATATGGTGATCAAATTGAAAGTTAAAAGTGGAAATTGAACCATGCATGATATGATATGACACGATGATGATCACCCATGGCATGATGATATGCATGATGATGATGATATATGACATGATATGAGGTTGATATATGATATGGCATGATGATATGCATGATGATGATGATATATGACATGATATGAGGATGATATATGATATGGCATGATGATATGCATGATGATGATGATATATGACATGATATGATGATGATATATGATATGGCACAATGACATGCATATATGTTGTGATATGATGATGTCATGATGATGATGACATGTGTGATATGATGATGCCACGATGATGATGACATGTGTATGGTATGATGGTGTCATGTATATGATGATGATGACATGTGTGTGATATAATAATGTTATGATTTCGATGATATGAGTATGACATGATGATACACATGTATGTGTTATGCTTGTGGTGATGATGCATGATAGTATATGCATGGCTTGAAGGTAAGTAATGCCTACAATGCATGTATGACTTGTATGATGCATTGAGTGATTATTGGATTCCTTTACCTGCTGAGTGGCTGTACTCACCCCTTTTGGGGACCAACATTTCAGATTAGTAGCATGCCGCTTCCTGCCATTACGCGGGGCGTATTTTACGGCATACCTTCGAACGTAGAGGTCGAGTGCGAGGAGTTTGGATGTCCTTCTGTTCCTAGTCTTATGTATATTCGAGTGCGCTATCTTGTTATATACGACGTGGGCTTGGCTGGGGGCCCTGTTGTCCATAAGTTCATATTTGTCCATGTTCGACGCAACGGAGTGATGCATGGGATGCTGCCGTCGCCACCTCCTGATGCACCCGGATGGGTGTGAGGGCCGTGTGTGACGAGTAGGAGTTGGATCTTTTTGGATAGTTAGCCGACACTGATGATGGGAGTTGTGCACGTGAGATGTAGTGGGTCGAGGGTTCTTTTTGGGGTTTTAGGTCGGACGTGGCTGAGTCCTAGCTTTTCCTTTTGATATACCGACCCAAAAAAAGTCCCATCTTGAAAATATATGTAAATAAGTGTCGTGGCTTGTCTTTTAATCATGATGATTAGTGGTGTGTATTTGTATCATGGTTGCTGGAGGGGGAGATGGTGATGTTTTATTTTGCTTCCGCTTATGAGTCGCGCTGGGACCGTTTTTATAAAAAAAAAAATGTGTCTACTAATTACGATGCCTCTTCTAAGGAGAAAGGTAATAAGGGGTAACATTGGCACTTGCGGCGACCTACGAAGGGTTCGGGGTGCCACAGCCGCCCTTTTTGGTATTAGAGCGAATGGTTATAGGTTGGAGTGATAAGGAGCCTCATTTGGAAATTGAGGAACATGATGTCAATGCACACCATAGGATATAAAACGAAGTAATTGAATAACGGGTGATGAGTATTCACTCGTAGATCCCTAGTAGTTTATTTTTGAGTTGCCTTTAGGTACCAGTAACATGTATATGTTACTTATGTAGTAGTAGTAGTTGCTTTGAATGGAGGCAGTGAGTCTCAGATTATTCCTGAGGCAATGCTTGGAAATTGCAGGAAAGTCATGGTGTGAGCTGGAAGTGCTCATCCATCAAGGGCTGAAGCCTCTGCCGCAAGGGCTGAACCCTGAATGGAAGACATCTTGCAGGCATTAGCCAATATTGGAAATCTGATGGAAAGGCAGGCGCAGCAACAACACGGAGCAGAACGCCGTGCTCAAGGACTGGTGGAGCAGTTTTTAAAGCTAAAGCCACCTAAGTTCAATGGAATGGGAAGTCCTGAGGAGGCGGAACAATGGATTGATGGGATGGAACGAATTTTCCGGCTGTTAGACTGCACTGATGCTGAGAAATAGTTTTAGCAGAGTACCAGCTGGAGGGAAATGCAAAGTTTTGGTGGAGAGTTTTGAAGGACATAATCTTTCCACCAGGTATTGATGCTAACTCGGAGGCGTTTGTGAGAGCTTTCAATAGAAAGCATTTTTCTAACCGTGCTAAGGATAGGAAGATTATGGAATTTGTTCAATTAGAACAAAAGGAGCTGACGATAGATCAATATGAGGCTAGATTTTCTGAACTGTCTAGATATGCTCCTAGATTGATTGAGGATCAGGAGGAAAATGCTAAGAGATTTCTGAAAGGGCTGAGGACTGACATTATAAAGCAACTAGTGCCTTTGAACATAAGAGATTATAATGAGATTTATGAAAGGGCACAGTTAGTAGAGTAAGAACTATTAAGACAGTGGTCAGAGTTTAAGAAACCCTTGAATTTTAATGATGTGAGGAGGGGTAAGAGACCTTATTCTGATCAAGGTCAGACCTAGAATGTGAAGAAGAAGAGTAATTTTGGAAATTTTGGGGGAGCAAAAAGTGGTATGAATATAGGGAAAGCGCCCTATCAGCCTAGTGTTTGTCAAAAGTGCAATGGGCAACATGGCCCAGGACCTTGTAATGGATGACTGAAGTGTTTTGGTTGTGGACAAGTGGGTCATCTTAGGAGAAGTTGCCCACAAGAAAGGTTGCAAGTGAGTGTTGGCTCGGTGCGATAGGGATATCAACGTGCTGTTAGATCAAACTTACAAAGAAATCCTCAGAGGCCACCTGCACAAGGAAGGGTGTATGCGGTCACCCAAGAGGAAGCAGGAGCTTCCAAAAATGTTATCTCAGGTACGATTCTTATTAATGGTGAAAAGGCATATGCATTGTTTGATACGGGTGCAACGCATTCGTTTGTGTCTGAAAGATATAGATGTTTGAATAAGATAGAAGTTATGCCTCTTGAGACACCTCTTTATGCTTCCACACCTTTAAAGGATATGGTATTGTCTACGCTGGTGTGTGGAAATTGTAAGATATCGATGGGAGGAAAAGATATGGAAATAGACTTGGTTGTAATGGCTATGTATGATTTTGACGTTATTATAGGAATGGACTAGCTTCGTAAATATCGGGCCCAGATGGATTGTTATAGGAAAGTGATACAGTTTACCTTGCCTGATCAGTCTAGTTGTGAATTTTTAGGAGGTTCATCGAAGGATTTTCACGACTGGCAGGACCTTTAATGAAGTTAACCCGAAAGAATGTGAAATTTGAATGGAATGGGGAATGTGAAAGGAGTTTCCAGGAGCTTAAAAGGAAATTGACCTCAGCTCCAATCCTGACTATACCTATTGGACCTTATGGTTTTACAGTGTATAGTGATGCATCTCATAAAGGACTGGGATGTGTTTTGATGCAGCAAGGCAAGGTCATAACCTATGCATCTAGACAATTGAAACCCCATGAGCTAAATTACCCGACGCATGATTTAGAGCTAGTAGCTATAGTGTTTGCCTTGAAGATATGGAGACACTATTTATATGGGGAAAAGTTTGAGATTTATATGGATCATAAGAGCTTGAAATATCTATTCTCACAAAAGGAATTGAACATGAGACAAAGGAGATGGATTGAGTTATTAAAGGATTACGATTGTGAGATAAGATATCATCCAGGAAAGCGAATAGAGTAGCGGATGCTTTTAGTCGTAAGTCGGCTGTGGAAATGGCTAGTTTAAGAATGGCGGAATGGAGCCTGTTAAAATCTGTTACAAACTCAGAATTTAAATTGAAGGTAGATTGTCTTATCGGCATGCTTAGTGCATTAAGAATAGAACCCAAGATTATTCAGAAAATTAAAATCTTGCAAGAATCTGACCCAGAGATTTTGAAAGTGAAAGATGCGGTGTCTTTAGAAAAAAGACCAGAATTTCAAGTCTTTGATGATGGAATAGTAAGATGTCAAGGATGACTTTGTGTTCCCGACAATGAGGAATTAAGGAAGGAAATTCGGTCGGAGGCACATAAGAGTAGTTATAGTATTCATCCGGGTAGTACAAAGATGTATAGGAATTTGCGTCAACAATTTTGGTGGAATGGTATGAAGGCAAATATGGCTAAGTACGTTTCTCAATGTTTGATGTGCCAGCAAATAAAAGCAGAGCATCGTAAACCCGCAGGACTTTTGAGACCATTAGACATACCAGAATGGAAATTGGAGCATATAACGATGGACTTTGTGCAAGGATTGCCAAGAACATCAAGTGGTCATGACTCTATTTGGGTTATAGTGGACCGTTTGACCAAATCAGCTCATTTCCTAGCTATTCGCATGGATTATTCAATGGACAAAATGCGGACATGTATGTAAGTCAAGTGATACGCTTACATGGTGTTCCAGTGACTATTACCTCAGATCAGGATTCAAGGTTTACTTTGAACTTTTGGCGAAGTCTTCAAATTGCATTAGGGACTAAGCTTCAGTTTAGTACTACTTTTCATCCCCAGACAGATGGTTAATCGGAAAGAGTAATTCAGACATTAGAGGATATGTTGAGAGCTTGTGTGATTGATTTCAAAGGAAATTAGGATGAAAGATTGCATTTGGTAGAGTTTGCCTATAACAATAGTTTCCAGAAAAGTATAAGCATGGCTCCCTATAAAGCATTATATGGAAGGAGATGTAGGACTCCTGTTTGTTGGAATGAAGTAGGTGAGAGGAAATTGACAGGACCTGAACTAGTACAAGTTACCACTGAGGCTGTTGAAATTATTTGAGAAAGACTTAAAACAACTCAGAGTAGACAGAAAGACTACGCAGATAGGCGTAGAAGGCCTTTAGAATTTAGTGTGGGAGATCATGTATTCCTTAAGGTATCTCCAATGAAAGGGATATCTCGATTTGGGATGAAGGGTAAGTTAAGCCCTAGATTTGTCGAACCTTTTGAAATACTCGAAAGGATAGGGGATGTAGATTATCGCTTAGCGCTACCTCCTAAGTTGGGAAATTTGCATGATGTGTTTCATGTATCGATGTTGAGGAAGTACCAGCTGGATCCTAGTCACATACTCGATCATGAAGCCATCAAAGTGGATGAGAAAGTGAGGTACGTTGAAGAGCCTGTACAGATATTGGATCGAAAGGAACAAATTCTTAGGACTAAGAAAATCCCATTGGTTAAGGTATTATGGCGACATCATGATATGGAGGAAGCCACATCGGAAAGTGAGGGTCAGATGAAGGAAAAATACCCTTATTTGTTTCAAGAAGGCACGAGTGGTGTCTAATTTTGTGGACGAAATTCTTTAAGGAGGGGAGAATTGTGGCATCCCAAAATTCGAGTCGCCCTCTAGAGGAATTAAAGCCTATAATTAGGTAATGAAAATTTCCTATGGTTTATGTTTTAGCCATTAGTTTTCTTAAGGCTATGTGTTATTGTGCTTGTGTCTATGAGATTTTAAATTTGATAGATTACTGATAATAATCTATGCTTGGCCATGCACTTTATAAATTAAATTTCTATAAATAAAATGTCACAAGACTTTGGCCATGTGGAATTTAAAATTTAAAATTTATAGAAGAAATTATAAAAAAGGAAAATTTAAATTTTATTAGGATGGGCCTTAGGCCCATTGGCCTAAGCTTTAATGGGCCAAGCTAGTTGGCGCAATTAGAGCCGCGGATGGGCTGCTGTCATCGGCCCAATGAGGCCCAAGGAGGTGTGGCCGTCGGCCACAAAAGGAGGCCCAAGGGAGGCCCAAGCCCAAGCCCATGCATGTGTTGTGACAAGTGGCAAGAAGGATGGCATGCATTGGCCAATTGAAAGGCAAAGCAATGATTACTAATGATGAGGCTTAGGGGGGAATAAAAGGGAAGAGGAGAGAGAGGGGTGGCCGGTTGAGCTACCGCCCAAAGAGAGAGAGAGATTGTGTGAGAGAGAGGGAGAGTGAGGCCAAGAGGGAGGAGAAGCCGAGAGGAGGAGACGCCGTCCATCCGCCTGTGCGCCGCCCGTTCGCCGCCGTGTGCCGCCGTGTTCGCCGCTGTGTGCCGCTGTTTGTGTGGTCTAGAGGCAAGTTAGAGTCCTCTTATTGCTCTTGCATGTGTGTGTTACATGTATGTCGAGTTTTGGGTGATTAGGAGAGAAAAACCGAAGCTTGGATGACTTGTTTTTGTTTGAATCCGCTCGAGTCAGAATGTTGTGAGAGTTTGCATGCATGTTTAGAGTTGGATTGTGGCTTTGATCTCTTCATGAATGTTGTATTTAACATCTTAAACTATAACATACTGAAATTTTGTGTAAAATTATGGAGATTTAAGGGGTTAAACTCTCATCCTACGGAGACCTCAGATCTGGAATGATTTCACTGATCTCTTGATGGATTTGTGGTTGCATGTTGAGTTGTGCTAAGAATCTCTCTTCAATTTCTTCATGAAAGTTGTAGGGGACATCTTAAAATATAACATACTAAAATTTGAAGCAAAATTAACAAGTATAACCTCATAAATCGACTAGATCTTGAAGACGGTAATTCTGAGATGTGTTACAGGACACCCGAGACTTCATGGACCTAAATGACGACTATAATCTTGTTATTTGACTTAGATCTCTTCATAAAACTTGTATAGAACATCTTGATGTAGCACATATCTAAATTTCAGAGGAAACGAAGAAGAACAGGTAGGTGAAATGTCAGTATTTCGGAGAACCATGTACTGGACGATTCGGTTTTGGATCCAGAAGCTTCATGTGACTGTAGAAAATAATATAAAAAGAATCTGACTTGGAAATATTCATGAAAAATGTACTTTAATGTCTTGGCTATAACTTGGTAAGATTTCGTAATTTTTGGAGGTCGTATGGATATTTTAATCGAATGTCTTCAGAGACTGTGCATTCTGATTTCTTCAGAGACTTACCTCATTTTTCATTATCCATGTTCACCAATTTCGGTCTTAATTTAGCATGGCATATGATGTGATGGCAAAAAAGTCACAACAGGATGCCCGGGATGGGGGTTGCCGGAAGCCGGATTGTATTGAGATACAAGGCCGGATGGTCCTGGGGAGTGTTGAGATGCCTGGAAAGTGGGGGTGCCGGAAGCCTCGTCGGAGGTCTTCGCCCGAGAGGATGCCTCGTGACGCCAGTTGTGGTGCGAAATGCCCGGCTAGGGAGTGTAAATGCCGGAAGCCTCGTCGGAGGTCTTTGCCCGAGAGGATGCCTCGTGATCCCAGTTGGGATGCGAGATGCCCGAAATGTGGGGGGCCGGATGCCCGATGGCCTTGAATGGCTGAATGCCGAAGGTTTTTCTTTCTCGCATGGGATGCGAGTGTAAAGTATGAGATGAAATTGATAATCCAATAAAGGGTGATGTGGTGATCAAATTGAAAGCTAAAAGTGGAAATTGAACCATGCATGATATGATATGACACGATGATGATCACCCATGGCATGATGATATGCATGATGATGATGATATATGACATGATATAAGGATGATATATGATATGGCATGATGATATGCATGATGATGATGATATATAACATGATATGATGATGATATATGATATGGCACGATGACATGCATATATGTTGTGATATGATGATGTCATGATGATGATGACATGTGTGATATGATGATGCCACAATGATGATGACATGTGTATGGTATGATGGTGTCATGTATATGATGATGATGACATGTGTATGATATAATAATGTTATGATTTCGATGATATGAGTATGACATGATGATACACATGTATGTGTTATGATTGTGGTGATGATGCATGATAGTATATGTATGGCTTGAAGGTAAGTAATGCCTGCAATGCATGTATGACTTGTATGATGCATTGAGTGATTATTGGATTTCTTTACCTGCTGAGTGGCTGTACTCACCCTTTTTGGGGACCAACATTTCAGATTAGCAGCATGCTGTTTCCTGCCATTACGCGGGACGTATTTTACTGCATACCTTCGGACGTAGATGTCGAGTGTGAGGACTTTGGCTGTCCTTATGTTCCTGGTCTTATATATATTCGAGTGCGCTATCTAGTTATATACGACGTGGGCTTGGCTGGGGGCCCTGTTGTCCACGAGTTCATATCTGTCCATGTTCGACGCGACGGAGTGATGCGTGGGATCCTACCACCACCACCGCCTGATGCACCGGGATGGGTGTGAGGGCCGTGCGTGACGAGTAGGAGCTAGATCTTTTTGGATAGTTAGCCGACACTGATGATGGGGGTTGTGCACGTGATATGTAGTGGGTCGAGGGTTCTTTTTGGGGTTTTAGGCCGGACGTGGCTGAGTCCTAGCTTTTCCTTTTGATGTACCGACCCAAAAGAAGTCCCATCTTGAAAATATATGTAAATAAGTGTCGTGGCTTGTCTTTTAATCATGATGATTAGTGGTATGTATTTGTATCATGGTTGCTGAAGGGAGAGATTGTGATGTTTTATTTTGCTTCCGCTGATGAGTCACGCTGGGACCGTTTTTATAAAAAAAAAAAAAAAAATGTGTGTACTAATTACAACGCCTCTTCTAAGGAGAAAGGTAATAAGGGGTAACATTGGCGCTTGTGGCGACCTACGAAGGGTTCGGGGTGCCACATGATTTGCTCCATTTCATAAGACTGAAGAGTCCTAACCAATTCGTCAACCGAGAGTGGCATGATTCTTCGTGTCTCCCTTATTGATGTCTTTATGTGATTCTAATCTTTGGACAGTCCACGCAGTAACTTGTTAACCTTCAAGGGTCTAGAAATTGGTTGACCTTGATATTCAAGACCATTTATGATTTCTGTAAAACGACTAAATATGTCAGTGATAGATTCTTCTGGTTTCATCTTGAATGCTTCATATTGACCGAGCATAATGTTGATTCTAGTTTCTTTAAGTCAATCAGTTCCTTCATAGGTGATGTGTAATCTATCCTAGACTTCTTTAGCTATTTCATAAGAAGATATTTTGTTATATTCAGTGGGAGATAATGCCTAATATAAAGAATAAATTGTTTTTACATCAATAGCTTGTCTCTTGGTTATCTCTTCTTGAGTCATTTCACTGGATTCAACAACTTCTTTTCCTCTTTCTGAGACTGTTGCAGCTTTAGGAATGATTCATTTGTCTACCATGTCCTGTTCTAAAGGATCATTTGATCTTAGGAATGCATTTATCTTGTTTTTCCATATGTTGTATTCATTTCCATCAAAATAAGGCGGTTTGGTATTGCTTTGTCCTTCAACCATAATTGGAGCCAATATACTAGCCATGGATCTTTAACTCTGAAGTAAAACACTTTAACTTAAGTGAGTATACAAGCTTTGATACTTATTGTGAAAGCTAGTACGAGCACCTAGAGGGGGTGAATAGGTGCAAAAACAAATTTTCCAGAGTGAAGTAAATGATTTTATTTTTAAAGTAACTCTGATTAGCAATGGATTATGAAAAGGAAATTAGACTCTAATAATCAAATAGAATTACGATCAAAGTAAAAGAGCTTAGGGAAGAGAATAAGAACACAAGATTTATAGTGGTTCGACTTAATCCAAGCTTACGTCCACTCTTTCGCACCGACAGCCCATCGGCTGGATTTCACTATGAATCAAAAGAGTTGTTACAGAATAGCTCTTCCTTGATTCCATAGTGTAGAGACTCTGTTACACTTCCTTAAGGTCTCACAAAGATATAAACTCTCTTTTGAGTACAAGATTTTGCTCAACAATTGAATTGACTAAGAACAAGGAGCTTTAGACTTTGGAATTCTTTTATCACGCACACACTCGAATAATTGGAACATCTTCCTTATATACTCTTTCATGCCATCACACCCGTTGGCACTTACCAAATGAGTTCTTCTAATCTACCCGTTTGACAAAATCAATCAGGAAGATTTCGAGTTATTTAAGGAATATGACGATAGCCCACCAGTCCTGCTCGTCCATACAATTAGGATCTAGGTTTCTATAAGTAGAACTTTCCAAGTATACATTGCCAATCAACGGATCCAAAATCCTTGAATCAATCTCAATTTGAATAATGGATTCCGACATGCTATATTTAGCCAAGAGATCTTCTTTAGTTGATAGAATCAAATCCTTAACGAAATACTCAGTTCTTTATAAGCCTTCTTCGATGGTTTAGAAACTGTAAATGAGGATAGACTTTGAGTCTTGAGTCTGGCAGTCCAGTGGTCTTCAGACTTTGATGAAAGAGTCTGCAAGTCTTTAGACCAGACTGATGGAAACATTCTGTTAACTTTAAAACATTCAAGAAAGTTTTCTCCAACACTATCCACTTCTTGGTCAATTCCTGCAGACCACCAGTGTCGGACTTTCCAGAGCCTGACTCAAGAATCCAACGTAAGGTGTCGCTCGACATCCTTCACTAGCAACCAGATCACTCGATATTCCTCATGAGCGTCCTCATATCTTTTCGCCTCGAGCACGTCGTCCTGCTAGAAACCGAGCGACCAATCATGTAAAGTTGCCTCAGGGAGTGCGTGGTGATAGCTGGATGTGCACCTAATTCTGGAGCTAATCACCAGGCATTTGAGCTGGTTTTGGATCTTGGTTGTTGAGTTGTCGGCATAACTCTGATACCAAAATGTCATGAACCAACTGATCGCCCGATTACAATTAACACTCTTTTATATTATTACAAGTTCACTCAAGTACACACTTATACCGAAGACATAACTCTATGTCTAAGAAGTCTAACACGCAATAAACTCTTTACTTTTCTCTCCACTCTACTCTCGCCACACACCACACAACACTCTTATGCACTCTGCACAACACACTTGAAGACCCACTCAATACACAAGACCCCTGCGCTTTTGTTTGAGGCGTGAGCTCAAGTAGATGAGGCTAGGCTATTTATAGCCTCCTTCCACCGACTCTCTCAGCAAATTATCTCTGACACAAGGGAGATTTTTGCTGCTATTTTTCATGTTGGACATTCGGCATCCACAGGTTCTACCTACCACAATCCAAGCTACACTCCACAAGACCTAATTTCCTCCTCATCTATTTTTCTAACCACTCATTATCCTTATCATGCAGAATGTTCAAGAAAGGACTATAATCTAGAAGTATCTAGAGAGGAGAGAGAGAGAGAGAAGAGGCGGTGTTCTTCAACATCGGCATGCGTGGCGCGTTGAGGAGTGCAATTGGAAGGCTCAGGCAAAGGATCTATGTTGCTTGGTAAGGTGATGCGGTTGAGCGTTGCTGCATTTGTCTGGAAGAACTGAATGGGACTGACAAAGTTTTGGAGATGCCGTGTTGTCAAAGGTTTCACGGCCCCAGTAGAGTCAACCGGCTCGAGAGGAACAACTCGCGTCCTCTCTGTCGCTATACATTATAAAGATCCAGATTAATTGGTTTCAATTTCTTAACCATTGCTGGTCTCTGGACGAAATGAAAGTTGCCCAATTTCTTGATGGGTTTTGGCAATTCGTGCTGTGAAATAACGTGAAAGCTTAATCAAGTACAAGAGAATAAATAATTAAGGGGAAAATTACCAAAAAAGCCTTAAAGCTATTGCAATTGTGTTAATTTAGTCATAAATTTATTTTTTTGACAAATTGATTCCTAAACCTTTTACAATTCTTCCTGATTAGTCCCATTGGGCCAAAAATGGCTGGGCGGCACTGACGTGGCAGCCAATTGGTGCCGGCGACATTTTTTTAATAATATTTTTTGAAATATTTTATTAACTTTTTTTCTTTTTTTTTTCTTTTTTTCTTTTCCCTCTCTCTCCTTCCTCCTCCTCTCCTCATTCTTCCCTTGGCTCCGGCGACTAGCTAGAGGGGAGAGTTGGTCGGTTGCCAGACTGAGGCGGCCAACGGGGTGAGCCCTTGCCAGATCTGGTGAGGGGGGCCTCACCATTGCCGGGTTTGGTGAGGCAAGCCCCGCTTGATCTAGCGAGGGCTCACCTCGCCAGTCAGTGCTCGCCCAGCGACGGTGGGCGAACCCCTACCAGATCTGGCGAGGGCTTGCCTCGTAGTTGCCGTGAGGCAAGCCCTTGCCGATTTGTAGGGAGCCATGGTTTCTCTCCCCCCCGCATGTGATTCCGGAGGCCGGCTTCCACCGTGCGTGATGGTGGCTACAGTGTTGACACCGGTGAACCCTAATAAGGTAGCGACGGCGATGGCAGTGAGGGTGACGGGTTGAGGAGGAGGAGGCAGTGTGGGTTGTGTGAGGCCTTTGAGGCCGCCGCTCTAGCATGAGGTGAGCCCTCACTAGATCCGATGGGGGCTCGCCCCACCGTCACTCGGGGCGTGCTGATTGGGGAGGTGAGCCCTCGCCAGATCAGATGAGGCTCGCCTCGCTAGACCCAGTGATGGTGAGGGCCCCCTTGCCGAATTTGGTGAAGGCTCGCCCTGTTGGCTGCCTCAGGCTGGCGACTGGCCCGCCCTCCCCTCTGGCCAGTCACCGGAGCCAAGGGAAGAAGGAGGAGAGGAGGAGGAAGGAGGGAGAGGGAAAAAAAAAAGGAAACAAATTAATAAAATATTCCAAAAAATAAAATATTATTAAAAAAATGTCGTCGGCTCCGGTCGGGTGCGACGTCAACATTGGCCGGCCATTTTTGGCTAGATGGGATTGATCGGGAAGAATTGTAAAGTGATTAACTATGACTAACTACAATTAATTAAGCCTAAATGCAATTAATTAATTAAGATTAACTATAATTAATAAAGACTAAACCTCAATTAATGCTAAACCGTCGTTAACTAGCGTTGATCATCGTTAATTAAGGCTAACTATAATTAGCATTAATCTAATCCATACTTAAATGTGATTAACGCTAAACCGGCATTAACTCCCTAATCAAATATTAAGAGGTTAACTCATGGTTTACAGCGACGACGAGCTCTCGGTGATGGTGGCAAGAACATAAAGCTCACAGTTCTAATAGTGGCACCATGGTGGCGGCTTGGCAAAACTTGAGCTCACGGCCAAGCTAGGATTGGGTGGTGGTGGTGGCTTAAGGCAATGAAAATGTGGCAATGACTTGAACAAACGGTGGTGACGGTGGTGAATGGCGGTGATCACGGTGGCAAAGGGGGTGGCTATGGGCAATGATGGAGAGGACAAGAAGAAGATGAGGAGAAAAATGAGAGGATGGAGAGCAAAGGGGTTGGCTGAAACTTGAGGGGAGGATGAGGGAGAGAGAGAGAGAGAGAGATTTGAGATTTTTTTTTGCCGAAAACCCTACTAATTGTCCTTATTTTCCTCTCCTCCAAGCATTTCCTTTTTTGTCTCATCTCCATTAATGCCCAAAAATCTTCTATAAGGGGCAAAATGGACATTTCACAACTTTTGGCAAAAATTTCAATATTGCCCTTAGGCCCATTTGCTTGAATGGGCTTGAATTGGGCTTGGCTTGGCTTGATTGGCCTATTTATGCCCTCATTGGGCTTCGCTCGCCCAGCTCCCTTTTTGAGCTTCCAATTCTCATTTGATTAATCCTTATACAAAAATTTAAAGCCTACTAATGAATCAACGGACAAATAATGCAACATTCAATAGGCTAGTCTCGAAATCTTGGAAAGTTCGATACCCAAAATCAAATTAAAATTCGTGACTAAAATCGATCAAATGTGACTTTAGCACGACATAAACTATCATGTGGCTTTTAAGGGTTCTTGTGCATTTGACCATTGGTCGACGTTTATGCCTCTTCAAATTGTGGATGACCCTCGGTTGTCATGTAATCACAATGATTCAATTACTAACCCTAGGTCCAAGATCAATAGGAAATTGGTTAATTGTCGTTCACAACGAGTATTATATTCGTGCGGAATCACCCGCAAATCGACTACTTATTTCTGTTGAATCGATTTATATATGTTTGCTAATTGACTTATATTAGCGAAGTATTGACCCTTATCGATTTTTATGGTCAAGCGGTTTATCCCTGATTGAATTCTCTGGTCTTTCATGTTTTAGTCATTTACGGCATCTCCCAATGAATTAGTTAACTTATGAGTGATCAGTTCAACATAAATTCAACTATCTGTGCATTTGATAATATCTACTTTGTCGCATGTAGTAATTCAAGATCACTGCTTGCAAGCAAGATATTATGTACATAAAGTGCGAGAAAAATAAATTTCCTTTCACTGACCTTGTCGTATTTACACTGATTAACTATGTTCTCAACAAAACTGAATGAAGTGGCAACATAATGAAACTTCGAGCACCATTGTCTAGAAACTTATTTGAAGCCATAAATAAAAAATTTTAGTTTGCACACAAATTTACCTGAATCATTTGCTACAAAACATTCGAGTTGTACCGTGTGGACTTTCTTATCAAGGTATCCATTTAAAAAGACAATTTTAACATCCATTTAGTGTAACTCCATATCAAAATGAGCTTCAAATGCTACGTTCACTCTAAAATAATCTTTAGAAGAAACTAGAAAAAAAAATATAGAAGAAATAGCATATAGGGTGAGTCCCCCAAATTGGTGTAGGAGACTCTACAATTGTTTGTATAGGTAAAGACAAAAACATAGTGATCTCTACCATACTATTATCATTAACAACTAAGAGCAGCTATCCTATGCAGCACATTGAACTCTAGAAACTTTACCGTCTGTAATTCCACAATTTTTGTACCTTCATTAGGGTTATAAAATGGATACCCTTTCTAATGATCTGGGTAAGATACAAAATAATACTGAGTGGTTTTGAATTCCAACATATTTAATAATAGATTATATAACCTCATTTGTGTAGGACACCCCTGAATTTTAAGATGATTCAAGTTGGATTTATGTCTAATGCATAACTCAAAAGGAGTCCATGAAACAACTTTGGTAAAAACACAATTTTGTATGTAAAAAGATCTCTTTCAAAGTGTCGCCCCACAAAAAACTGGGTAAATTAATCTTACTAATCATAGTCATAATCTCCATAAGGGTGATATTGCGCCTTTCGGCCACACATTTTATTCAGGATTTCAGCCATAGTAAATTAAGCTACTATCCCGAAATCTTCCAAATATTTGACTAATGATCATTTAAAGTATTCAGCATTGTCATACTTACCACAATACTCACCACCGTAGTCAGATCTGACAACCTTTAAAACTTATCCTAACTATTTTTAGATTTTAGAAAAATCTTGAATTAATCCGAAAATTCAGACTTTTCCTTAATTAAGTATAGAACAAATAGCTGTCAATGACTATGTTGAGATAAAAAATTTCTACACAATGTTACCATATAGGGCCCACTAAGATAAATGTAAATAACCTCTAACAGGTCAGAACTTCAGACTGCAATTTTATTCTTTATCTTAGTCATCTTACTTCTACAATAGTTTATGAAAGTCTTCAGGTAACTTTAGAGAGTAGACAAAATATCAACTTTATCATACTTTCTACTCTTTCTCTAGACATGTGACTAGACACGTGATCAAGACATTAATGCATAAGATTGTCCCTTAAGTAGAAGTCTTTTGGGAGTAACATTTTTAATTGTATATGCGATGTATATATCGTTGAGAGTTAAATACAATATGCACAATCCATTGGACATAATGTTGTACTCAACCTTATTTGAATGAAAGAACACAAATAATATTTTTTAATATTTTAAAAAAGTAGTCACACTTGTTTAAACAAGATATAGAAACTAAGTTCCATGTCAAGGAAAATACATAAATGTGTTTCGTAATATCATATTAAAACAAAATCTAGAATTAAAATGATATCTCCAACATCGACTTTATCGTTACTTTCCATGGTGAGCTATAAAAAATATTGACTTTGCTTCCTTGGATTTATGATCCTCGTATGATAAATAGAACAAATTTGTTGCACCATTATCTATCCACCATGAACTAGACAGGCTTATCATAAGTATTAGATTCATAAACAATGCAAAAGAATCATTAATTATAGGCTCACACTCAGACAACCAAATTTTATATACTTACTGCAGTCTATCTTTACGTGATCATTTAGAAAAAAAAAACAATAACAGTCACCAATCCTTCTTTAAGGATTCTATTTTAGGACCTAGACTATCAATATAACTAGTGGTTTCATGAGTTCCTTTATGTGTATGATTTTTAGACTTCAGATCTACCATCCTTAGAATGTAATTTCTAACATCATCAGAACCATTATACCTTATGTTGAAGAGTCCTTACAGATGTGTCTTAATCTCGGCATTAGATAGGATATAATTTCAAGCCACCAAAACTTTCATAATATTTTTAGCGGTGCAATAAGCTTATAAACCACATTTCAAGTGTTCGTGAATGGAATGTTTTATGGATAATAAGCAAATCCGATTGCTCTCTTCTCAAATAACAAAATGAGCTTTCTGGAATTTTGTACCATTGATAGTGTGATCTATCGACTTGTCCTTTATAAGAGCAATTTGAACATCTACCAGCTCCACCCCAAATAGAAAATCATCTTTCCACTACTTAAAGTTTAAACCAGTAAGAACCTCAATAGTTAGAGTTATTAATTATGAATAAGATGACTAAAATAACATATAATGTGTGTAATTGGCATCATGTGAGTATTATGCAACTTGAAGATGCACAAATACACATCTAGAGAGTTACATGCATCATCACTTTTGGGTAAAAAACATGAGATACAATTGTATACTTCCCACGTGACAACGGCCATGACCTCTTGTATTCATCACCTTTGGGTGTATGAACCATTAGAATTAGTCACTCCACCATATGATGTTCAAGAATCCCTCAACAAACTAATACACAATCCCCTCTTTTGGGAGTATGACCATGCAGTAGAACAAAAATTTCACATCATTATATGTGACCAATATTTCTAAAACTTAATCAAGTGTGCCACTTTGGCGATCACAACTCAATTGAATTCTCAAAACTCTCTCATTCTAGGAATATAAACTTTATTTCTCACATACAATATACATGTGATTTTACCCTTAGTAACATAGGCAATTTATCATCAAAATCACATATCTTACTAATTACATTGATATATTCATTAATACAAGTTTTTTTTTTAACTATCATTAACACAAGTTAAACTTTATATATATTTTCAATGAATTATACTCTACACAATTTTTTTGTGATGATACATGTGAGCTTGCACTTGTATTTCAAAAATCATGGAAAAATACATAAAAAAATATGCAAAAATACCTTTAAAATACAAAAAAAAAAAACACGCGTATTTAGGGTTCTGTAGGTATTTTCACATCCATAAAATTATCAAAAAAAAGAAAAATCACAGTGTAAAGCATCTTCATACTAGCGCATAAACTCCAAAAACGCCATGATCAAAGCTCGAACGCGCTCTCATGCACCTCTGGAGTGCGCAGCCTATGCAGTGCACGCGTAGGTCACCTAGACTAGTATGACCGCCGGTCCGATCAATCAACGTTCAACGACTGGTCAGACCAATCCAGTCAACAAAGAATCGGGCCGGGCAAGTCAATAGGTTTGATCCAAGATAGGTGAACCGGATTGGGTCGAGTCAAGGTCATAGGGTCAAGTTGATTTGCGACCCTGGTGGTTGACGTCATTCCTAGCGCATGCACACACGCTAGTCATCACCACGTGTGGCTACGTATGCAGGCACGTGGCAGCACGTGGCAACGCGTCTTCAACATGTGCCAACTCCTAGCGACGCATGGCTACATGTGGGGGCACATGCAACCTCCCTCGGTGGTGCGTCAGCCATATTTTTGCTTGTCTCAACAAGCCCACTCCATTTTTGTAATTAAAACTGATTTTTATTGAACAAAAAATCACAAAAATATGGCCAAAAAAAAAAAAACTATGCAATCATGTTCTAATCTATGGAGGCTCTAATACCACCTGTAAGACCTGAGAACGCAACCCAAGATCTCCATAGCTAAAATCAAGAACGCATATAAACAAGTAAAGATATTAACGCACTTGATTTGGACCATTATTCTTGATGCGGAATAATGACGATCCAAACTCATGAATTTTTCATTGATTGCCCTATGTATCTGCACGCCCCGATCCTCAAGTGCGTGCACATCCCTCTTTGGTTGATAAAAATTATGCGACTTCCCAAGACGAGTCACCGACCATTTCTTTTAATTGCACATGCGGAAGCGAATAATAAATCCTCTGATAGTAATCATCTCGAAATAGAAAAGCAAGAGAACAGATATTCAAACAAACCTGCTTTTAAATACACACCGAGTCAAATACAAAAGTCTACAGCCACAAGACTTCAAATGATTGACTCTTAAAAAGAAACTATCCTATCTGACCTACACTTATGATCCCCTCAACTCGGCTCCAAGTCTTCCACCCTAAGGTCCTAAAAAATGAAGCCCACGATAGGGTGAGACATAAATCTCAGCAAGTTCACTCACTAAACCTCAATTAGGAGGGTAATACACCTAAGACGTCTTAATCACACAATCATACAATCACAGAGGCTTACATTGGCCTCAGTTCCTTCCTGCAAGTCAGCACAGTTCTTATCACAACCATGTGCATATAGCAAATTCACACACCAATTTAGAACATTCAAACCAATCATTACTCACACGAGCAAGAATCACAAGTTAATCATTGCTCACACGAGCAAGAACTACCGATACACATCAAAGCAAGAATTATAATTAAATCACTGCTCACACGAGCAAGAACTACCAAAACACATCAAAGCAAGAATTATCGATACTAGCTGATCCATCAATTCAACTCAACATGTGCTCCAATTAATTAACTATTACTACCCACATGAGCAATTTTATCTGACACACGTCGGGGAAGAATAATAATTACTGACATACATCGAGGAAGACTAATAACTATTGACACAGGCCGGGAAAGACTAATAACTACCGACACACATGCCAGGAAAGACTAAACAACTAATAACTACCAAAACACGCTGGGAAAGACTAATAATTACTAACGTCCACCAACACACGCTAGGGACGAGTTTTCTTAACTATTAACATTCACCAACACATGCTAGGGACAGATTCTCTTAACTATTAACGTCCACCAACACACACTGGGGACAATTCTCTTAATTGTTAACGTCCACCAACACACACTGGGGACAGATTATCTTAACTATTAATGTCCACCAACACACGCTGGGGACGGATTCTCTTAATTATCACACTATCATCAAGCATAAACTCTAGACATATCACAAATCCACCAACATAGAGCAATCCATCTCATGACCTCACACATAAGTTCTTAGCATACCACAAGTCCACCACAACACTAAATACACCTTATTTAGTAAGCACAATGTCAAGATCAACCACAAAACCATAACCAGTCATAATTGCCAGAAATTTGGCCACTCGCGTGTCTCCAAGTTTAATTCC
The DNA here is from genome assembly GCA_017140185.1 of Eucalyptus polyanthemos subsp. polyanthemos. Classification (NCBI taxonomy): domain Eukaryota; kingdom Viridiplantae; phylum Streptophyta; class Magnoliopsida; order Myrtales; family Myrtaceae; genus Eucalyptus; species Eucalyptus polyanthemos. Next base: position 40,242,322 of record CM029459.1, on the reverse strand, counting down.
AGAAACCTACCTGAACAAGCTCAGAAAATTCTCAAATTTGAATATCTTGTAGTGGACACATAACCAAACATTTTTTATGAGACACCTTAACCCAGATCCTTCTATATTCTTCCCAGTAAATCGCTCAATCCAATATAAAAACTGTGTTCGTTTTCCAAAAATTATGTTTTCATAAATCACTTTGGTTTGAGATCCAAAAAGTGTCCATTTGATCTGAAATTTGACTATATTAAACTAGAAGATATGATAAACAACTTTTGTGAAGAAACCATTTTGAAATTCGAACCCTAAGAGTTGATAAAAACCCCTAGAATCCTAAAAGGTCACCAGTTCCAACTAAAACCGAAGTTCTATTTGAAAATGATGGAGCTGATATCTCCCTCTTTTAGATCCCTAAAAATCTTGAGGAAAATATATGTTGTATCTAAGGATGTCTAAAACATTTCTCAAGAAGATATCAAACTCAAATTTGCAACACATTTTGATCTACAAAAATGGCAAACAGCAAGGTTCAAAAATCCGAACTGCAGAAATTCCACTAGATTCAACTAATCCATCATCAACGGTGCTAATCTCATTAATTAGCTTAACACTAATCCATTCTAAGGCTAATCTAACCATTCTAGTTTATCACTAATCCATAAGCTAATCTAAATAACCCTTAAGCATAATTAACCCACTAAGTAAGGTTTAGTGAGCAAACTCACTTGTTTTGTGAGCCAGTTGGTTCGAATGAACGGGGACACAACGGGGAACAACTTTTTTCAAAGCAAGCCTAGCTTTTGGGGTCGGGAACAACCTCAAAATGGGCCCACCAGTTGTTGGGAAACTCACAAACTTGCCCTCTATTTTGGGCTGCAAAAGAGAGGAAACAAGGTCGGTTTAAGGTGGGAATTGATTGTGGAAGGTTGTGAGGACTCAATCGGGGCTTGACAGGGATTCACGGAGGCTAAAGGCGGGCCAAACAACTCTGGCTGAGCTCCACCATATTCGAAACAATAGCTGGACAGGAGGAGCAAGAGAGATGGGATGGAGACACATGCGGTGAGGCAGAGGCTCACGTGCAACGGCAGGCAGCACTTTGGTGTGGATGATGATCGGATGGTGGCTGCAACGGTGTGAGGGGCTGCTCCGATGGCTTCCTTAGCTACTAATGGTCTTTGAACATCAAGAACAAGGGGGAGGAAAGCATTGGACAGCAGCCTTGGAGAGGAATGAAGAGATAAGGGGGCAAGGACCCTACCATGGCCATTTCTTCTCTTCACTTGTCCCCTTGACCATCCTCAGCCACCAACACCTTCCTTGGCTGCAATTCAGCCATCAATGCTTCAAATACAACCCTTGAAAATGGTCCAAAACCATAGGCAAAGGGGGAGCTGCGAATTTCAAGTGATTTGGCTTCAATTGGACACAATTCTCTCTTGATTCAATCCAATTTGTCCCTCATAAATTCAATTATCACCTCAATGATCCAATTGGTATTTTTCCTCACCAATGAATCCCACTTACATCCCAATTGCACAATCAAAAAGGGTCCCCAACTTTTTCTGGACAAAAACAGCCCTAGGATGACACACTTCTCTCTTGATTCAATCCAATTTGGCCCTCATAAATTCAATTATTACCTTAATGATCCAATTGGTATTTTTTTCTCACCAATGGATCCCACTTGCTTTCTAATTGCGTGATAAAAAACGATCCCTAGCTTTTTCTGGACAAAAACAGCCTTAGGACGACTTTTTCCCAAAAGTCTTGATTTGCAAAAAAATCTTCTGAGACTGAGTCAACACTCCTAAAATTAATTGTAACATGATGAAATTTTCAATTTCTAAAATCGAACTTAAATTCGCAATTAATTTACATTCGGCGCGATTTTAGCGTGACCTAAGCTACCAGGTAACTTTCAGACATTTTTAGTGCAAATGACCCATGATCGATTTTCTTCAAGCCACAACGTACCTCTTCGACACATCGGCCACTCTCGATGGTCGTGAAAATCTCAAGATTTCAATTATGGGCACAAGGTACCCAAAACGACAGAAAATTGGCCTACTGCCGATTGACGAGAATTTTGCAATCAAGTGGAATCACTCACACTTTGATCACGCATCTCAGTCGAATCGACTTATCCCTGATCTCTGATCGATTTTGACAATGTCATACTGACCCTTGCAGACTAGCACAGTCAAGCAGTCAATTTCTGGTCAAATTCTTAAGTCCATTGCATTAAAATATCTTAATGACTTCCCCAAATAGTTTAGTTATCTCACGAGTGATTGGCTTTAAGAATAGCGCTATAGACACATCGATGAAAGGCCCAATTTATTCAATTGAAAACAGGACTGGAACTCCATGAATTGCAGGGAGGAACTAAGACCAAGGTAAGCCCTCTGACGCCTGATTGTGCTTAGGCTGCCCTTATGGCGTATTTTCTTCCTAATCGAGTTTTAGGGGGTTGAACTTGCTAAAACATTATCTCACTAGTTATTGTATAACCATTTTCATGTTCGTAGATGGTGTTGGTGGAGGACTAGAAGCCTCGAAGTTTAAGAGGTGAAGCCCAAAGAATCGGCAATTTTGTCCGACTAGCTAGTCATAGCACAATTCTCTTTTGTTGGGAGCCAATCCCTTTTGTAAACCTTTGTGTATAGATCTATGTGTTTATAAAAATGTATTTTGTGAAAATTTGGCCCTACTTTCCTATCCCATTGTATTAAAATTAATGGGTCGGTGATGCGTTCTGAGACGTCGTTATTTAATCGACTAGTGAGGGATGGGCACACGCTCGAGGATCGGGGCATGAACAAACATATTACAAAGTGATAAAAATGCCACTAACACCAGAGGACAAGGATTGAGGCTCGAGCAAAGTAGAGTGATCAAGGACGTGAGGTCAGCAGTGAATTTTTGGACACCGGCACTTGAAGACAAATGGCGTTGTAGATGACTAAAGGAAAAGTCAGTCATTTTTTGAATATAACCAAGTATAGGAAACTTTGGCTTTTGGTGTACCGACGAACAATGTCCATCCAGTATATGTAAATAAAAAGTGCATGGTTATTATCTATATGTATCTAGTGTGCATCATTTCGGTGTTTAGGTAGGGAGTTGTTGGATATGCTTCCGCCATGTAAATTGCACAGGGACCAATGAAAAATGTGATAGACCCCTAGACTCATGAATTCACCGAAATCCAAGGGTATCATAATAAAGGACATCCAGGACAAGGAAAGAAGTGTGGCAACCCTAACGGATAGGGGGCCATCGGGGGGCGCCACAAATCGGGTCGAGCAAGTCAACGGGGTTGGTCCAAGTCAAGTGAACCAGATCGGGTCGAGGTCATCAGTGGGCCAGGTCAAGGTCAATGGGTCGGGTCCCAAGTCGAGTCGGGTTCATCCGCAATCCTGGTGGTTGACGTCATTCCTAGTGCATGCACACACGCTAGTCGTCACCACGCGTGGCTACATATGTGGGCACATGGCAGCATGTGGCAACGCGTCTTCAACGTGTGCCGACTCCTAGCGATGTGTGGGGGCACATGCAACCTCCCCCGATGGCGTGTTGGCCACGGTTTTGCTCGTCTTGACAAGCCCATTCCATTTTTATAATTAAAATTGATTTTTATTGAACAAAAAATCACAAAAATATGGCAGAAAATAAAAAAAAAACTATGCAATCCTATTCTAATCTATGGAGGCTCTGATACCACATGTAAGACACGAGAATGCAACCTAAGATCTCCATAGCTAAAATCAAGAACGCTTATAAACAAGTAAAGAGATTAACGCACTTGATTTGGACCATTATTCTTGATGCGGAATAACAACCATCCAAACTCATGAATTTCTCATTTATTTCCCTTTGTATCACTAGTTCAATGAGACGGCTCCTTACCTTAGTGCTTAATAAACGCTCCTTTGTGAGGATAATTGTGTATGTTAAGGTTAAAGGAGAGACTTAAGTATTATTTATAGAGTTTCCAACCACATTCTCTCATTACAGGCAGGGCTCAACTCAGCCCACACTAGCCAACCCCATATTAAACTAATTAAGAAACATTCTATCTCACCTTAGACCAACCCGTAAAATAGTAAATTATAATATTAATTAATGTAACCCAACTAGGAAAACTCTTACAATTAAATTAGGCAAATCAACTATCTTTAAGAGTTGCCAATCCAACTCTACCAACGATTCAAATTTTCCCAACTGTGTATGGAGCTCCTTTTCTTTTATTGCAAAGCGCACTTGTAAATCTTGACGTATAAGCTTAACTAATACTCTAATAAAGCATGGGAGTTCACTGCTATACTTGTTCATACATATTAGTTAACCTTGTAAATAATGCACACTCGTAAACCAATTTCATTAATACATGAAATATCTAGATCCTCCAAACAATAGAATCAGAATGGAGTTGGCGAGAATTTCATTACATTGATAGCAAACACATTCACCTTTACTTTGACAACCGACGAAAAGAAGGCTTCAAGAGTCAACATCTAACAATTTCCTTGCCTTATAAACCTCATCAGTAACCGATTGAAGTACTTCTTCGTAGCTGCAGCAATGCACAATTGAAGGACAACTCATTTTAGTTGGACAGATAGAAATTTAAAGGTTTTCAAAATGATGGATAAGGACACCACAATGCTACAACTTTCGTATAGTGTTTACTTGAGTGCCATAACTTTTTTTTCAACCACATAAGTTTCATAACTTGTAAAAAAGTTTGCTCGAGTATCATTATTTTCAATTAATCATCCATATTTAAAAAAAAGTTCACACAGGTGCCAGAAAAACGATGTGGCATAGCATTTATGGTGAACATTTTAAAAAAGTTACAGCACTTAAATAATCAGTTGAAAAGTTGTATGGCACTCAAATAATCGGAAAGAAAGTTTTGACATTCAAGTAAGCACTATATATAAGTTATGGTATTTAAGTGAGCACTGTACGAAAATTACAGTACTTGTGGTGCTCTCTTCCCTTAAAATGATGATCTAACGTTGATTTGATTTCTCAGACACCTGTAACTTGAAGATCTTTTAACTCCGGAAAATATATGTGTGTGTGTGTGTGCGCACGCAGGGCCGTAACAGTATGCAATTTTGTTCTATTCAACGATAGAGTTCCTCCAGATACTACAGACAAGAAGGATCCGCTTCTTATTCTACAGGATTGAATTTGCTTGAGTGGACAGTTTGTATGCAAAAGGGTTGCATTCCAGTAACTTTGAAACTCTCAGTGTTGGGAAAGTTCAATTGAATGACTTATTTACCTCATGATTTAGTGGCGAAATAGCAGATTTACCTGTTGTTTTTCAAGATGAAACCCCTCAATGCTGCGACCTTAATGAGGGCCTCTTTCCATGACTTCACTTCATCATGGTCGAAGTTCGCTTGGTGCTTGTCTAGGTCGCTTTTGTATAAATCAGTTTTGAGCTTAACATCATCAATCTCCACATCGTAGAAAATGGGGAGGATTCTTCTTTTCCCCTTTGATTCTAACGTGCATTTTACCATGTGAGCAAGTATGCGGAGACACCAATGACCAGAAACATAGTTCCTAGAGAAAATGGGTATGTAGATATTAGAGTTAGCGAGTAACTCTAGAATCTTTTCCCCAGTCTCTTCATTGGACCTAAAGTCATCATTATCACTATAAACAGACATTTGATTCCAAATCATCCGAGAGTGAAGATAACTGACAATACTATGATGAGTATCTGATCCCTTAAAACTCAGGAACACATCAGTTATAGGCAATCTGTGGCAAAGCCAAGTCGATCTCGGGATAGTGAACAATCTTTTCAAGATAGTGCGGCCACGACTACCAAACACCCAGCTTTCTAAGCCCTCGATGCCCTCAATGGATCTTAAATTCGGACAAGCTTCTAGCTCTAGATGTTGTAGCTTACCCAACTTGGAAAAATTGGGTAACTTTCCTATTAAATCGCACCTGGAAAGGAGGAGGTACTGCAAAGTTTCTAGTTCCGACAAACCTTGAATCTCAACTAGCCTTTTCAAGCCCCTTAGTTCCAAGTGCTCCAGACTCCTCAAAAGTGACAGACCTGGTATTTCCTCAAGGGATTCACATCTTTTTATGTTTAGTTCCCTCAGATGCATTAGACCTGGAGTGACCGGCAGGTGTGATATTGGACATTCAATTAAATGCAGAACTCTCAAATTTAATGAGTTGGAAATTTGTGGTAGTGGACTAATACTTTTGAGTATCAAGTGCGACAAATGAGATGGAAGCTGATAGCACGGTTGCTCCCTCATCAAAGCCGCTTTAAGTTTTGAGTCATAGTCCCGCCTAGTAGAGTGATATCTACTTCTCAAATGGCTGAATCTATATAATTCCAGATGTTCTAAATCAGTGATGCTTGAGGGGTCAGGGACAAGAGAGAAGTCCATAGCTTGAACCGCAAGGAATTTCAAACTCGATGGAAGAGACGGCACTTGTTGAAGGTCAATTGAACCCACTTCAAGTTTTTGGAGATGGAGATGACTTATCTCTGGAGGCAGTCTAGAAACACTAGTAAATGCTAAGTTCAATGTCTTCAAATGAAATAGCTTCCCAATTTCCTCCAAGTTCTTATCTGTCAAATCCCAGGATTTGTAGCCATCTAAAACTTCAAGCATCTCCAGTCCTCCAATAGTATGGGGAAACTCCTTCATCTTCAATCTACTTATTCTCAACACCCTTAGTTTCTTTAAGTTTCCGATCAGATCGGGTAGTTCAACTATGCCTGAGTTCGATACATCCAACTCTACCAACATTTTTAATTCCCCAATTGAGCTTGGAAGTTCCTTTATCCCCACGCACTCGCGTAAAGTTATGCATGTAAGATTCATCGCCCCCCCAATTGAGTCTGGAAGTCGGCAAATTTTGGGGTGGAAGCTTAATCTGAGACTCAACAAAGATTTCAAGTTGCCAAATCTCTCCGGAAGCTTCAAGGGTTGAAAATTTTCGGGCATGACGATATGCTTCAAAGATTGTAGAGAACTGACTTCTTCAGGCAACTCCCGAAGAGAACCACACCCTTTGACATTCAAAGTCTCTAGGAGTTGAAGCTTAGAAATGGAGGGGTGAATTGTGATTAAGTTGGAACACCGAGCAAGTACTAACGTCTCCAAAGATGTGAAATTAGAGAAGTCAGGTGCCCTCGTCAACTTTGTGCAATCCGTTAAATCCAAAATTTTTAATTTTTTAGTCATCTGTAGGAAAAGAAAATGTGGAGTTAAAAAGAAAGAAACACATCAATCATCCTATATTTTTTACAGAGTAAATATTCTCATTTTTATAACTCAATATACTCTCTCATTTACTTGCAATTGGCGCAACTGGCTCGCTTCTAACACTTCCTTTGGAGAAAACGGAATAATCTTCCGTTCATGGTAAGCATGTACGGTCAGTGTAATTGAAAATTATTTCCTTTTTTATAAATTTACTACTCGTATCTAAACCTTAGTGGTGGAATGGTAAGTTAGTACTAAAGTTCATAATCTACTAGAGATTTATAGTGATAAAACAGTTTGTTTGTAGAATATCACTGCTAGTCGACACCACTAGTAAACTATATAAGCAACTAATTCATATTCTTCAAATGAAAAACCAGCTCATTTGTACAAAAACGAAAGGCTGTTTATAATCTACTAGGGCAAGCCTGGTAAATCATTCACGTCGTTAGTCTTTTTTCTGACTCGCAAGCTTAAGTACTTGTAAAATCAAAATAAATCTAACAATTTACTGCGATTTTATAGTACAAGGATAGTTTTTATGTCCATAAGTTGCAATCGTTAACCGATACTACTAGCAAAGTATGTAAGCAATCCATAATCTACCAGCGAATGATAGTTCATTTTCTAAAAGAGTATTTCAACTTGATTAATCAATTAATATATTTGTATGTTACTGAAAAATAAAACTTGGTACTCAGTAAAATCGAAGCAATGGCCACTATTTACTAACCATTTACCATGGAAAATAGTACTTTGTTTGTTAAAGTATCTACGCAAATCATAATCTACTAATTAATGAAGGGGTTCACTTATAATATTCAAAAACAATTGGTAATCCGCTTTTAGATTTGATGATGGTAAAATCGTTATTTTGTTGATAATTTATTGAACTAAAAATTTGCCAATCAGTTCTTACTTATCAACAAAATTTCGAACTTACCATCTATCATTCAAATTTTACAATGCACAAACAAGTTTTTGTTTCGGTATTGAATTAATAGAAATCTGCTTGCAAATTGCCATTGGAGTGTAAATCCTCCCATGTTTTAAGACCGTTACACGTAAAACTATATTTCGAGTCTATCAACTATACGAGAATTGGGCACTTCTGTATATCCCTCACTCGTGCATCTTCATGGTGTAGAGTCATAATTATGTTACAAAAAGGAAAATTGTAAAGCATCATAAAAGAAACTTACGATGTCACAATGATCCGGCGTGATTGAGTTTTAAAAGTGTGAAGAAAAAAATATGCAGAGTACAAGGTTGTACCAAAGGAAGACCAAAGTCTAGGAGAGACTCGTGGAATTTGACCACAGCACGTGGGGGTAGACACATATATGCGAAAGAAGAGATAGCACTGGCTTTGATATTAAATTAAAAAATTCAACCAAAAAACTTAAGATGATAAATTGAAAGAGACAGAATGAATATAAGAGTATATAAGACCCGTTAGAAAAGAGACTTCAACAAGACATAAAGCATCCAAACTCCAAACTCCAAAGTATGTAAATCTTTGAATTCCTCAAACCAAGGCGATAACGGATGCTTGAATAATACCATGGACCGTTGAGCACAGCTAATGATTCTTGCTAGCACCGATTTTACGCTTATCATATTTTTCTGTGCCTCGATTACTAAAGCAGTCTGTAATGAATGGACGAAATATAGTAAAACAATGATGTTCCGCTCCTAATATCATTAGCTGGGATGATATGCTGATGCCATGTGATTCTATAGTTTCCTCTCATTTTCTTTTCAAATGTGTTTAGTTGTTAGTAGTCGACTCTAGAAGTTAGACTAGCACAAAACATTTTAGATCAAGGCAGAACGCCACCTGTGTACCATGCTTGAATGATCTGTAAACATGGAAAGAAGGTGAACAGAGCAAGATATATTGTACCTGCATTTGACTCCATCCACCCCAGTCATCTTCGATATTGCTCCTTGAAAGGTCTAGCACAACCAAATTACGAAATTGAAAACTCTTCGCATAAAATTCCTTATGTGTAATTTCCCAAGAAAACCATCTTAGCTCCAAAAGAAGGTTCTTGAAGTTGCCCAAAATATCGATGCCTTTCATTCGAAAAAACCTTAGATTTGGTAGAGCAACTAATTCTTTAGATTCAATGCTACGGCTGCAGCCATCGGAAGTCAGGCTTAGTGCTACCACATCTTCATTTCTCTGCACATGACAAACTCGATATTGAGCATGCAGCATACGATTTACAGAGCTACAACAGAGAGGGCTCCAAAGCATGATCAAACAATTTCTGTGATGGTTGAACTCGCCACATGCGCTTTCTCGAACAATGGCAAACTCTTTTTTCTCAACAAGTGGTTGTTTCCTCCTCTTCTGCATCAACTAATTTTCGCGTATGAAGGAATCAAATTTTCGATTTCTACTTTTCAGGAAATATAATTCAACACATTAATTAAAATTATTCTTCATCTATGCTAAAAAAATTGGAGTGAAAATAATCTAAATTTCTTGATAAAGCAAGTTTTTTTCATTTCACCTGGATCACACGTAAACTGTTCTTAGTTTTTTCAAAAATTCACTGGAACTAAGAAAATAAAGCAAACCTTCAGGCAATCTTTTTTGGCTCCCCTTCAAACTTTGAGACCCTTGACCGAAGGTTTGACAGAAGATGTGACCCCGACAAGACAAAAGCGACGGAAAACAAAGCTATCTTTTGGATGCATGTTTTAATCAAATTGCTGCGTTAAATGGGAAAGAAAAATTCAAAGAATTTCTTGCTCCAAATATTTTCAAACATACGCAGTTCCCGTTTACCTTTTCTCCTTCCAGTAGTTTCAGGGCATCCTCTCGAATCCACACCCTGCAAAACTTGCAAGGATATATTTGAAGAACAATGTACCTTCCAAAGTCTCGAACTTGATCATGCATCCAAAATCTATTATCCTCTTTAATTTTGATAAAGGACCTTTGAGAGAGAACCCTCATTGCAATGCTGGGAAAGTATCCACAATCCTTCCACATGATAATCGGATATGTTTTGTCGGTATTGACAAAAAAGCAGGCAATATCCAAAAATATTTCTTGGTGCTTATCCTCTAATCTTTTATAACTTATCATTAATGCATCTTGGACATCCTTAAAAGGACCTTCCTTTAACTTCTTTAGTGTCTCATCCCATACTTCTCTCTTATCCGAATGCTCCAAATCTTTGCCCCAGTCAAAAAGATTGGACCCTATCACTGTGATAGCCAAGGGAAGCATGCCCACTGTACGAACAATTTCCATTGAAAGAGCACCATATTCTTCTGGAGCGTAGTCACTTCTAAATGCATGCTTATAAAACAAATGAAGTGCTAAATCAAATCTCATTTCACAAACTTCATAACGGAAAATACCTTCAGGTTGGTTGAGGACCTCTTTACCAAATTTGCCCACTTGAGCCATTAGGACACTTTCATCTCTAGTTGTGATAATGATTCTACTACCAGAACAAAACCAATCAGATTTTCCGGCTAAATTTTCGAGTTGCTCTTTCTTGTCTAGATCATCAAGTACAATAAGTACTTCTTTATTACTCAATGCTTTTTTTATCATCGTGATTCCATGATCAACATCTTTAATTTGGTTAGCAATCCCATGACCGGCCAAATCTGATAAGAGCTTTTTTTGCAATTCTAAAAGACCACCATGAGATTGTGATGATGCTCGAACGTCATCAAGGAAACTATAGCGTTCAAAGTGGGATAATAATTTGTTGAACATGACTTTGGCAAGAGTTGTTTTTCCAACACCACCCATACCATGGATACCAATGAAACGTACACCATTAGACCCAACATCCAACAATTTCATTATGTCTTCCACCTGAGCGCTATCTTCAACCCAATATTCAGTCACAATCTTGTGTCTTGAATTAAGCTTACGGGAAACCTCTTCTACAATCAATTCAATTTGCTCTCCTTGGCTGCAGCAAAGCATGAAAATTTCGTTTCAGTCAAAGACATGATAGACTACAGGACTCCAGGGAACATGTAGATACATAACTCTACGCATGAAAATTATGCATTATAATTAGTTGAACAGGAAATTTTCGGGTGCAGGTTGGGTCTGACACAATTTTCTGTGAGTTTGAGAAAACATTTTTCATCCACACCTCATTACCTTTTGTAGGTTCTCGAGCACAATCTTAGTCAGGATTCCATTAACTTCTAAATCTAATGCCACATCGATATGGTTTGAAATTTTGGACACACAAAGTTTCTTCCAAAGAAAAAGTGCAGGAAAATTCCCCTCTTTAAGAGCCTTCTTTCAGTCCATTAGGGCCAAACTTCTTTTTGTGCATGGAGATACTTTCCACACACAACATTTAAAAGAGGACCAATTCCAAAATAAAAATCCCAAACTTTAGGTCAAATTCCAAATTTGTCCCGAACTTTTTTTTGTCTTATATAAAACCCCAAACTTTAGGACCAGTCCTAAATCTACCCTAAATTTTTTTTTGTCTCAGAAAAAACCTCAAACTTTAGGTCTAATCATAAATCTACCCCCAAACTTTTCTTTTGTCTTAGAAAAAACTCGAAACTTTAGATCCAATCCCAAATCCACCCTAATTTTTTTTGTCATAAAGAAAATCATCAATTTTTACTATATTCCTAAATTTGTCCACATTAGTTCTCTGTCCAAAAGTCGTGGTTAGTAGTTCTTAATTTTTTATATCGTAAGACAATTTTATTTTGGAAATAATTTTCCATGTCGCCTTATCAATGTGTATTTATCATCAATGTGAAAATGCCACTTTATATTGGGATTGGACCACTTGATAGAGACTGAAAAAAGGTTTGGGGTAGATTCGAAACCAAACCTTAAGTTTGGGATTTATTTTGGAATTGGCCCAAATTACATATCAAGATTTAACAGTTGTGAAAATTTAACGGGTTTCCAGCCAAAAAAGTGTAAAAACTCGTTCAAGTCAAGACTATAAATATGCTAAGGTTCATGAGAGCGCAAAACTCGAAATTTAAGGTATCATTGTCCTCCGATCTCACACGTCCACTTTTTCCCTTGTCCTTTTGTTTTTTCCTTACTTTCTCTTTTTCCAAAGGGAATCATAAAAAGGTAAGATTAGTTGTTAGTGATTTCATTGGTACGTCACAATCACAACGTGCAATAAAAGAGATAGGACGATTAGGGTGGAGCTGGGGCCCGCGAGTATTCACAAAGGCCTAGCTACTCAGGTTCACATGTGCAAAGGCATACTGCCGTAAGGTTGATGGAAGAGGCAGGATGATAATTACCACATGAGCAACGTGGTCATAAAGCAACTTAATTAAATCATAGTTAATATTAACCATCACAATGTTCTTTTTTTTTTTTTTTTTGGCACCACGTCTTTCCTCCTCCTCTATAGGGCCAATTTCCAAAGAAAAAAAAAACTTCAAATTTTAGATCCAGTTTTGAATATGTCCGGAATTTTTTTTGTCTCATAAAAAACTTCAAAGTTTAGGTCCAAATTCAAATCTGCCCCAAACTTTCCCTTTTTTTCAAGAAGAAACCCTAAACTTTAAGTCAAGTCCCAAATTTGTCCAGAATTTTGTTTTGTCTAAAAATAAAAATAAGAGTTAATATCACAAAAAATCTCGTACTAGTAGATATGTAACAAATTTACCTCAAAATAATTTTCTAACCACCTTCCATTAGTTTCTGTTAATTTTTACTATCAAATTGCTAAGTTAGATGACATGTGTCAATTAATAAGTGTACTAATTTGGGGTTTTACTCTCCGTTTGTACAAGAAAAAAAAAACAACTCTTAATATATTCTCAAAATTATCCCGTAGTCCAATCTCAACTTAAAGTGGCATTTCCACATTGATAATAAATACACATCGGTAAGGCCACGTGGAAAATTATTTCCAAGATGAAACCATTCTAGGATATAAAAAATTAAGAACTACTAATTGCGACTTTTGGACAGGTGGCTAATGGTGGCAAATTTAGGAATATAGTAAAAATTGATGATTTTCTTTTTGACGAAAACATTGGGGTACATTTAAGACTGGACCTAAAGTTTTAATTTTTTTTTAAGATAAAATAAAGGTTTGGGGTAGATTTGGGACTAAACCTAAAGTTTGGAATTTTTTCTGAGACAAAAAAAAAATTAGGGCTGATTTAGGATTGGACCTAAAGTTTGGGTTTTTTTATGAGACAAAAAAAAAAGCTCGGGACAAATTTAAGATTGGACCTAAAGTTTGCTTCTTTTTTTTTTTTTTTTTTGAATTAGCCCTTTCCAAAGATGTGTTTGTGTGTGTGTTCAATTTCTTCATACTACGTCAATATTTTCTTTTCATTAAATAATAATTATAATATTTCATAATAAGGAAATTTTGTAAAATATTTTAACTGTCCCTTTTTTGCATGGATTCATCGTATGTGCACTTTTATAATGTTAATTATGCACTTTTTATAAATAGAAAATCTAATCATGTCTTGGTATAATTTTAAAATTGCATTACTCCTATTAATCGAACAATTTTACATGAGTTTTTTTATCGTACAAAATTGATGATTACCACCAGAGGTGAAAAATACGGAAAATCGCATGATTTGTACTATACTTATCGTGGTAATACGGTTAAGTAAAATAATTGATTTAGTGAAAAATACGATTAAGGAAAAAGTTGGTCTTACCTATCTGGTCATATTGGCTTAACTCAACATAAATTGAAAAAATGCCTTGTTTGGGTTGGGTTTGACTCGATTTGTTGAGCTTAAAAAAAGAAGAAGCCATTTTCTATTTTCTATTATGGGTTCTCGGTTGTTTTGGTCTAGCTTTCATTAACTTCTAATGCAAATCTAAATAAAAATGTCAAAATGCTTTATGTTTGGAAATCTGCGAGCGACGAACTTTCATTCAGTGAAATGTAAATACTGTGCATATTAACCATAAAAAGTAGAGGAAATTTACCCTTTGCCTTTAAGATCCCATCCCTTTATACGTGCAACCTCAAGAAGGGCATCTTCCCACTGCTTCAATTCATTGGAGTCAAACTTCTTCTGGTGCTCGGCCATGGCTTTTTTATACAACTTGGTTTTGAGCTTAACATCATCAGTATTCACATCGTAGAAGATGGGAAGTATTTCTTTCTTCCCATTAGATGTTGACGTGCATTTTACCATGTGCGCAATCTCCCGTAGACACCATGAACTATTAGCATAACTCTTAGAGAAGATAGGTATGTAAATTTGAGACTTGTCAAGTGCTTTGAAAAGCTCTCCACCAATTTTTTTTCCGAATTTGAGTTCTTCATTGTCTAAGAAAACGCGGATTCCCGCATTTCTCAAGCCATTGTAGAGGCAACTGGTGAATCCATTGCGAGTATCCAATCCCCGGAAGCTCAGGAACACATCGTACTCTTCATTAGATGCATTGTCGGTTCTCAAGTTTGACTCTGAGTCCCTCCTTAATGCCTCCTCCTCTTCTCCAGACCCATCGTCCAGTCTCGAGGTGGACTTCGAGCCCCTACTCCTCCTCGAGTTCGTGATACCAAAATTACAGACTTGTAACCTGATCCAGACGTAAAATAAGGAATGTGAATTGCACAAGCAGGCCGAATTGTATTAAACATGCACAGGAGCAAAGTTTTATTATATCGTGCATTATCAGTAAACAAGAGATCGAAAAGAAGTGGAATTAAATTACTTACACTCTCACTACAGCCAAAGCGACGATGGTGATTATTAGAGCCTGACCTCCATTGGATCCCATCTGTGGGCCGATCCTCTCAGCTCTATTCACCCAGAGCGGTTCTCCGTTCTGTAAAGATGGCCAATTGGGACGGTTCAGCGAAGGAAGATCGACGCGGTGAAGAGAAGGAGGGCAGACAACGCGGGGAGGTTGTAGGCGACTTTCTGGGAAATATAAGGAAGTCGCCAAAAATGAGAACACGGAGGCGCGCGGAGACAGAGAGGGGTCAAAAAAAGCGGGCAGGGTCAACTTTTATGTCCTGGTGGAAAATTTAAATCTCAATATGTCAAGATCATGTGCGGTGCACGTGGTCCACCACTAGCATAATTAAAGAGCAGGTAATTGAAAATTAAGAAAGAAGAAATCTGACGAACAACCAAAAAAAAAAAAAAAAATCTCATTGACACGTTTTTCTTAAATGTAACTTCTCGCCATTTTTTAATATTTGAAGAAATATTTCAGCTTTGGCAAGAACGTGAAGAAGGTTGATTTTTGCTTGTTTTAAGCCAAAATAAACAGGCTGAGGTGAGTTTTTTTATTTTTCAGCCACAAAGAGTTTAAAAGAGTTCCCACAGGCTTTTCCTTTTGAATACCCTGAAAAATCTCAAACTAATAATGAAATAGGGATTGGTGATATATATTTTGCTTCTATCATTGGGAATGAGGTAATGATAGAGAGATGTGTATAGAGTAAAGCATCACAGCTTCATTTGGGTCCACCCAACTCAGTCATTTTTAATATTGCTTTTGGAAAGGTCGAGCACCACCAATTTTTTGAAGTGAAATTTTTCCACCTGGAAAGTTATTTGACATGTTTGCCAAGAAAGTCATCTTAGCTCCGAATAAAGATTCTCTAAGTCGCCAGAAAAATCAAACTATTTCACTCAAAGAAACCTTAGTTTTGGCTGACAAGCTAATTCTTCTCGTGTGACACTATGGCCGTTGAACATCATGCTTAGCTCTTTAACATCTTCATTTTTCTACATGTGATGGACTCAAAATGACCTCTTGATGGAGTCCAATTTATGGCCGATCATCTACCATGCATTCACCAACAATTTAACCACAGCGCACAAAAAAAATCTAAAGGCCCGTTTGATATCACTCCAAATAGTGCCTAATTCTATTATTTTGTTCCCCGAAATAAAGCATAGAAATTTATTTGTTAAATTTTTTGTTCTCAGGTACAAAAATCTATTCTTTTTATTCCCTGGAATAAAAATCCATTTTTTTGTTCCTCAAAATAGATTTGGAATAGAATCAATGAGTAAAAAAAGTTGCTTCTTATTCTCAAGAACAATTCCTAGAATCAAATCTAATTTTTTCTCTTCTCTCTTCTCTTTTCATCTCTTTCCTCATTTTTTCTTTCTTTTTCTTCTTTTTCTTTTTCCTTTTGGCCGATCATCAGTCTCGACCGTGGTCGGTGACCTTGCTAAAGCGTCGCCAGCCCCAGCAACATTGAGCCACAATGAGGCCGAGCCTTGCCATGGCTCAAGCTAACAAGCCTCGTCGTGGCTCAGGTCACGCGGGGGCTGGTGATGCTTTAGCGAGGCCGCCGGCCCTCATCTGATTGGTCATTGGCCTTGGCTAACAATTAGAGCAAGGAGGAGATGAAAAGGGAAAAAGAAAGGAAAAAGGAAAAAAGATTAAAAAAAAAAGTTAAAATTATTAAAAGATTAAAAGAAAATGGTTTGAATTAGAAATTTTAAGGGTTTAACCAAATGTATTTTTACTTCAGAAATAAAAATGTTGGACAGCTTACCAAGCGTCTTCAAATGGTCAAAAATTATTCCTGCAAACAGAATAAAAAAATCATTTATGAGCAAAAATTATTCTCAATAATAGAATGATTACTAAATAGGCCTTAATTGTGATGAGATTTAGCGAAAGAAGTGCTTCTCAAGGAGAGGTGAATTTTGGCTATGTGATTGCCCTCAATGCAAAGAAAACATCAAGAAATGCATGGCAGAACGAAGGTGAATTTCCGAGAAGGAGAGGACCCGCAGCTTAAATTATGCAAACCCCTAAAGTCAAAAAGCTCCGTCAACCACCCCTATTGATAAGCCATATGAACGCATGAATTTCCTTCCTTGGCTTGTCTTAATCAAAAGTTGACTCGACTTGATTTGGCTTTTCACGGTCCTTTGTCGTCGGTTGCGTCTACGTACTAACGCGCTATCATCGGCGAACTTTACAGAGTCAAGGTCAAACTCACAAAACAAGTTGCTCATTTTTCTCCTCCTTGGGATCTGCTAAATGCTAGTTGGGCTCTGCTAATTTTTTTCTTTTCCTTTTTCTTTTATTGCAAATGAGTTTTATTTTTCGGGAAAGCAAAGGTTTTGATCAATTAAATTAAGCCATTTTCATGTTAACTGAAATTCTCCCTAGCTAAGCAGACCTTAATAAATCACCAATCGTGCAACCAATCAAGTCATTAGTGATGTAATGAGCTATATTAACACAAGATCTAGAGAGAGGAAAAAACAAAATTCTGTTTTATTTCAAAAATAAAAATGTTGGACAGTTTACCAAGCGTCTTCAAATGGTCAAAAATTGTTCCTGCAAACAAAATATAAAAAAATCATTTATGAGCAAATATTATTCTCAATAATAGAATGATTACTAAATAGGCTTTAATTGTGACAAGATTTAGCAAAAGAAGTGCTTCTCAAGGAGAGGTGAATTTTGGCTATGTGATTGCGCTCGATGCGAAGAAAACATCAAAAAACAAAGGGCAGGACGAAGGTGAATTTCCGAGAAGGAGAGGACCCGCAGCTTAAATTATGCAAACCCCTAGAGTCAAAAAGCTCCAACAACCACCCCTATCGATAAGCCATGTGAACGCATGAATTTCCTTCCTCTGCTTGTCTTAATCAAAAGTTGACTCAACTTGACTTGGCTTTTCACGGTCCTTCATCATCGATTGCATCTACGTACTAACACACTATTATCAGCGAACTTCATGGAGTCAAGGTCAAACTCACGAAGCAAGTTCCTCGTTTTTCTCCTCCTTGGGATCTGCTAAATGCTAATTGGGCTCTGCTAATTTTTTTCTTTTCCTTTTTCTTTCATTGCAAATGAGTTTTATTTTTCAAGAAAGCAAAGGTTTTGATCAATTAAAATAAACCATTTTCATGTTTAACTGAAATTCTCCCTAGCTAAGCAGGCCTTAATAAATCACCAATCATGCAACCAATCAAGTCATTAGTGATGTAATAAGCTATTAACACAAGATCTAGAGAGAGGAAAAAACAAAATTCTGTTTTGAGTCGCTGACATACATGTGTGAGGGAATTAATGGATGGATTAAGTTAGATTTCTCGCACTATCAAGTTTAACACGCGATGTCTTGACACCTACAATAAGAAAAAAAAATTAAAGTTTAGAGAAGCCTCTCAAATCAATTATTACTATGTTGGAGTTTAGTCCATTCCATACTTAGGCAGCCTAAACTTTGGGCCTCTCAAATCGAATTTATGGGCCATTAGTTTGTATCGACGTCCCAATCTAACCTATTTGAATTAGAAGTTCCATGTTTTAGCACCTTCTCAAGAATTTCTATCTCTGGTCACATTTCACCCGAAACTGAAAGTGCTATTTACGAGTGGCCCTCCTTTTTCTAAGCAACGTCTAGAGTGAATTGTAGGTATTTTTTTATTACGTCATCAATCATGCCTTTCCCTAAAATTTAAAAATTAAATAGGAAACAAAAAAGAAATTTTTTTATCAATGTATGAGAACTGTTTGAAATTCTCTTAGCCATGTCGGTGTCAAGCAAAATGTTTTCTTTTCTAGCAAAGGACTAGTTTTACCCCTCCAATTTAACATGGCCCATCCGATTGGTAAATAGGATGTTTAAAAGATCTCCAAATTGAGATAATAAAAAAATGTTTTAGTTGTAAAACGTATGATACAAAATGGACAATTATGATTAGGGTCTTGTTAATAAGTTCCCCAAGAGCATATAATGTGAATTTGGAGTGTGCAAAGGAACCAGGTACTGCCCAGATTGCCTAGACCACCCAGAACCAGACCGAATCGCCCGGAACTAGACCGAACCGCCCAAGAATTGATGATTCCTAAGGAACCGGTCCAGTTCTTTGTTTTAATTTATTAGAACCGATGAGTACTAGTCCAGTTTCAGATTCCAAGTGTAGAACTGTCCACCCAAACCGAATCGATAATATATAATACATATTTAAATTTTAATATAAATAACGAAAAATCTTAAATCCCTATGCTACTTATTAGTATTTGTATTAGATACTTTGTCTACTTTTGCCCACCTATAACAAGTTTGATGAGTGTGCTCTCTTACTTACACACTTCCTAACATACTAATATTGTTAGTTAATTGGCTCTAACTGGGAATATGTCACGCCCCGATCCTCAAGCACGCACTCATCCCTTACCCAGTCGATATAATTGTGACATCTCAGAACGCATTGCCGATCCATTCATTTTAATACGCATGCGAAGGCATACAATTAATTCCCAGACAATAAAATAATGCGATAGAAAAGTATGAACAATTTTTCACAACATACCTTTTTATAAAGACACAGGCCTATACACAAAGATTTACAAAAAAGGAATCAGCTCCCTACAAAAGAGAGTTGTTCTACGACTAACTAGTCGGACATGGTCACCGATTCTTTAGGCTTCACGTCTTGAACTCCAGGGCTCCTGGTCCTTTACCAGCATCATCTACAGACCTAAAAATGGTTATACAATAACCAGTGAGATAATGTTTTAGCAAGTTCTACCCCCTAAGACTCGATTAGGAAGCCAATACGCCATAAGAGCTACCTAAGCACAATCACGAGTCAAAGGACTTACCTTGACCTTAGTCTCCTCCCTGCAAGTTAACACAATTCATAAACTCATCAAGTTACATCAACACATCGATCATTCACTCAAATTGACTTATCGATCAATCGACCTAATCGATTACATATCAATCAAACCATTCCTCGGTCATTTAATCAATACCATGAATTCTCCAAGATAATATATCTAGTCACTGAGCCCATGTGCCTTCTCCAAGATGATATATCTAGTCACCGAGCCCACGTACCTTCTCCAAGATGATATACCTAGTCACCTAAACCATGTGCCTTCTCAAAGATGACGTACTTGATCACCGAGCCCACGTGCATTCTCCAAGATGACATATCTAATCACCGAGCCCACGTGCCTTCTCCAAGATGATGTACTTGGTCACCAGGCCCACGTGCATTCTCCAAGGTGATGTACCAACTCAACAAACCAACAACTCATAACGTTTTTCTCCGAGATGACATAATTATCGAGCCGACGTAATATAGCGTCTTTCTCCAAGATGACATACTTAGTCATCGAGCCGATGTAATACAACATTCTTTCTCACTTTTCATCATACCTGATAAATTAGCCGTGTGTAGGTACACGGTTGGCTTTAACCAAAATACCTTAATTTCACTTTCACAATTTCCACCATTTCATATAGTCCATCAAAATATTTTTGACATTATAAACCAACGCTCGATTAATTTCCAATCAATTACTGAAATTAAATCAATTTAAGAATAAATTCAAAAAACATAATTCATACACAATCAAAACAATTTAATGCTCAATTAAATAAACAAATCACACCGCTACAATCGGCGTAATTTTCTGGTCACTGACCATCTCAATCTAATTTCCGAAAAATAAATAATAATTAAATAATTATGGAAAATATTAAATAAATGTAATAAGTCCAACTTAGGCCCGTTATAGCCTAATTGGAAGCCGAGATGAACCCAGAAAACTTCCAAGACTCATTAAATAAATACTAGAGTCTATTTACTCGCTAATTGTAATATCTAACCACCTAACGTGCATCCGCAAATCATTAAATTAAATAATCTAATCTAATCTATCCACCTAATCACACTTAATTAAATCTAGTCAACCACTAAGCATCATTAACTTACTAAGCGAGGATTAGTGAGTTAAACTCACTTGTTCGGCGAGTTGGTCGGTGCAAATCGACGGGGACGCGAAGGGGGACGATTCTCTCCAAAGCGGGCCTAACTTTCGAGGCCCGGAACCACTTAAAACAGGCTACAAAGCTGCTAGAAAACCCATTATTTTAGTTTTTGTTTTGAGCTGCAAAATAGAGGAAACAAAGCTGGTTCAGCTTCTGCTTCTACTTGCTGAACAGAGGAGAACCAAGGCTAAACAGCGAAGAAACGGGTTAATCGGAGCTTCAGCAAGTGGGTGGTCGTCAATCGGTGGCTCCCGAGGGTCTAAGGGGTCTTATAGGTGGATAGAACGGCCAAAAGAAGGGTTGAAATGGGAGAAAAATGAAGAAAATTGCGAAACAATGCAAGTGGGCAAGGGATTGACGGACCGGCAACCGATTCCTTCTTACCGGCATACCCGACAGCTGGCAGCTCCATTCGGTGCGAGGTCGGGCTCCTTTGAACAGTTTGGATGTGTTGAGAACAGCAGTGGATGGCTCGGGGGCAGATTCGCACAGGAAGTTGAATTTTCACTCGGATCTTTGGCGAAAGGTTGGTTAAAGCAAAAACTAGCAAAAGTGAAAACAAAGGAGGAAAATAGTTCGGTGGGAGTACAGCTTGGTTGAACGGCAAAGGGGCTTGCTTCTCTAGTTTTCTCAAGCTTCTAAGCACCCTCCATAACGGAGAAAGCAAGTGGATTGTGGAAAAAGAAGGTTGGTGCAAGAGAGGGGGCCACTTGGCTTGTTTTTCTACCAAATTGTCCCCTTAACTCAACTACAGCCATGTCTGGCTTCCTTGGCCACAATACAGCCACCCATGCTCCCCATCTAGAAGCTTGAAATGGTCCAAAATTTGTGGGGGTGGAGGACATACGAATTTCATGTGTTTTGGCATCAAATGGGCATTAATTGCTTCTCAATTTAATCCAATTTGATCCTCATAATTTCAATTAGCACCTTAAGGATCAAATTGACATTTTTCCTCACCAATTATCCCACTTGCTTCCTAATTTCGCAATAAAAAATTATCCTCGGCATTTTCTAAATAAAAACAGCCCTAGGACAACTTTTTCTCAAAAAGTCTCGAGTTGCAGAAAAATCTTCTGAGACTAAGTCGACGTTCCTAGAATTTATTGTAATATGACAGAATTTTCAATTTCTAAAATCATATTCAAATTTGCAGTTAATTTCACTCCGATGCATTTTTAGCGTGATCTAGACTACCGAGTAGCTTTCATAACTTTTTAGTGCAAATGACCCGCGATCGATTTTCTTCGAGCCACAATGAACTTACTCGATACATTGGCAACTCTCGGTTGTCGTGAAAATTTCGATGTTTTAAATACGGACATAGGGTACCAAAACGATAAATCAAATTAGTGTCAGTTGATGAGAATTTTGCAATTTAGTGGGATCGTCCACGTTTAACCTCTCATCTCATTCAGAACCAACTACCTCTAATCTCTAATTGATTTATATATGTACCATAATGATCTCGGCAGATGAGCACGATCGAATAAATGATTCCTAGTCAAATGAAATACTCGATTTATTGAATTGAAAGCAGAGTCAAAAATCTAGGATGTCACAACTCTTCCCCTCTTATAAAAATTACGTTCTCGAAATTTAAACATTTACCAATCCTTAAACAAAAAGGTGGAGGTATCGTCGTCTCGTCAAGTCTCACTTTCCCCGGTTGCTTCTTCAATCCCATGGTGTTGTCAGACCACTTTGATCAAGGGGACCATCT
Organism: Eucalyptus polyanthemos subsp. polyanthemos; assembly: GCA_017140185.1. Taxonomy (NCBI): domain Eukaryota; kingdom Viridiplantae; phylum Streptophyta; class Magnoliopsida; order Myrtales; family Myrtaceae; genus Eucalyptus; species Eucalyptus polyanthemos. The sequence continues at coordinate 40,219,610 of CM029459.1, read as the reverse complement.
TAGTACACATAATTTGTTCTAAACCACAAACTGAATCAAGCTTTCCACATACGACACTATGTCGTCCACGTTTAATTCTTTGAGATTTAGCATGTGGGTCAGGTCAAGCTCGTACGTCCTCAACCTCGACACGTGAAAGACATCATGTACTTGTGCCTATCTCGGCAACAACGCAAGACAATACGTTAGGATCCTGATTCTTTTCAAAATCTCAAAGGGACCTACGTGTTAGAGAAAACTCCCTTATTTGTTTTGAAGTTGACAAAACGTTTCCATCAGTCTAGTCTAAAAACTTGCAGACTCTTTCGTCAAAATCTAAAGACCGCCAAACTCAAGATTTAAAGTTTGCCCTCATTGACAGTTTCTAGACTGACAAATAAGACTTATCCAGATTCGAATATTTCTTTAAGGTTTTTATTTGAGAGGGTAAAGAAGTTCTCACGGCTGGAGATAGCATCTCAAGATTTATTATTCATTTTGAAATCAATACTAGTAATTTGGATCCGTTGATTGACAAAGTATACTTAGAAGGTTCTACTTATGGAAACCTAGATCCTGATTGTATGGACGAGCAAGATCGGTGGGCTATCATCACATTCCTTAAGTAACTAGAGATCTCCCTAATTGATTTTGTCTAACGGTAGATTGGAAGAACTTCTTTGTAATGTGCCAATAGATATGAAGGCATGGATGAGTATATAAGGAAGACGCTCTAGTTATTCGAGTATGTGCACGATAGATAAATTTCAAAGTCTGAAGTTCCTTATTCTTTGCTAATTCAATTGTTGAGCGTAAATTTGTACTCAAAAAAGAGTTGGGATATTTGTGAGGCCTTGTGGAAGTGTAGTATAATCTCTACACTATGGAATCAAGGACGTGATACTGTAATGACTCTTTTAATTTTTAGTAAAATCCAGCCGGTGGGCTATCAATGCGGGAGAGTGGACGTAGGCTTGGATTAAGTCAAACCACTGTAAACCTTGTGTTCTTATTCTCTTTCATGAACTCTTTTATTTTGTCCATAACTTTATTTAATTGTTAGAGTCTGATTTCCTTTGCAAAGTCTATTGTCAACCAGACTCAGCTTAAAAGTAAAGTTTTACATTATATTTTGTAAAATTTATTTTCGCACCTATTCACCCCCTCTAGGTGCTCGTACTAGCACTTTCACTACGTACCTCGGTTTCAATTTTCCCTCCTTGCTGAACGCAAGGTATCCTTCATTGGTGACACCTTTAGAAAGATGTAATCACCAATTTAGAACTCTAAGGGCCTTCAAAGCTCAACGATACAACATTTCCGATGGCTCTTAGCGGTCTTTAATCTGTTTCTTATCACGACAACTACAATCATTGACTACTGAACTGACTCTAGGCCTGTGATCTTTCTTTCTCTAACCTCATCACAACAAACTGAAGTTTTGTACACTCTACTTTGTCCTGCTTCAAAAGAAACTATCTGACTATTCTGCTGAAACTGGGAATCCTCGAATCTAGATCTGATGAAAATTCGTCAATGGCACTCCATGCAAACGAAATCTGACACACATACACTTCGATATGCCTACTCAAATTGAGATCTTTTCGTACCATGGTAAAGTGAGCCGACTTTGTCAGCCTATCGACCATAGCCTCAAATGGAATCAGTACTCTTCCGACTCCTTGGTAAGCCTTACACAACATTCCATCGTGATATTCTTCCATTCCTACTCAAGACACTTGAGTGATTGTAAAAGTTCCTTCCGACTTACTTTACTGAACTTCTACTTACTAGCACATCTGACACTTGCCACCTGTCTAGTGATATCTATCTTTATATCAGTCTACTAATCGAGCTGACGCCGATTCTGACCTACTTTGTATTGTTTGGTCGAATACCGTAACTACTACAGTGAATTCCTAACAAGGTCTCCTCCTCAAGTTCTGTACTATCCGATACCTATCATCACCCACAATACTTCGACATTCCATCTTCCGAAATCTGAAAGTCAACATTTCCCTTATCGGTATTCTCTCGCAGGATTTTCTGAACATCTAGGTCCGTTAACTGAAACGTCTTGATCCTAGACTGGGCCTTCAGTTGACTTCTAAAGGTGGTTGTAAGATTCGAAAGGTGGCCTACCTCAAGGTTGAAAACCGAATCTCAAGCTCTCTTGAGTAAATTTCACTCCTTGATCACCATATGTGCAACTGAAGACTTCTTACTCAGTGCACCTGCGACTTAATTTGTCTTTCTAAGGTGATACAGGACATCACAATCACAGTTCTTCCAAAATTCTAACTCATAACACTATCTCATATTCAACTCCTTCTGAGAGAATAAATACTTGAGACTTTAATGGTAAATAAAGATCTTGAATCTTTCTTCACACAACTGATCAAGCTATTCCTTGAATATTCAGTTTGTTGAATCCATGAAAAAAGTTGGAAAGTTCACCAAACCTAATGGCATTACAATACTCTCACAAAGGCAATATCGAGTACGAAACGCTGACTTCGGTATAACCTTTTTCTTGATTCTCAACTAATGATAACCTATACTCAAGTCGATCTTTGAAAACATCGACACTCTTTGTAACTACTCACACGATTCGTTGATCTTCGGCAGTGACCACTTATCCTTGATTGTCACTTGATTGAATCGACGATAGTTGATTCATACTTGCAACGAACCATCTTTCTTTTTTTCTCACAAACAAAGCTAATGTTTCCCCAAATTAATGCACTGATATGCATGAATTCCTTATTTAATAATCCTCACCTTGCACCTTCGATTCTATCACTCAGACAATGACAACTGGTAAGAAGCCTTCAAGAGTGGCTCTGTCCTGGTGCTAGCTCGATCGCAAATTCTATCTTTTTCTCTAACAACAGGTCTGACAATTCCCATGGAAATACCTCTAGAAATTCTTAGACTACTGAGATATCCCCAATCTTCAGTTCTTCAATCTATCTTATCTATGACAACCGCCAAGTACCCTTGGCAACCTCTCGTCTAACAAACAGGTTGCCTTCAACCGATGAGATTAATGAAATCAAAGATTCTTTTCGATTCCCAATAAACTCGACACTTTCACATGCTAATGGACTAAGCTGGATTACTCCATGACCATAATTCATTACCATAAGATGCTCCATGAGCCCACTCTATTCATGTGGCATCAAAGTTACACCTCAGCAACTAGTCAAGCACAACTATAGCTAGTGATTCCCTTTTCTTTCACTTTATTTCAACAATTGAAGTTCTACAAACTTAGTCCAAAGCTCTGCTACGCTACTCTGATAAAATCTCCTCTAGAACATTCTTCCTCTGATTGGTGCAGGGTCGGTTCCATTCCTGTCCCTTTCACCATCCTAGTGGCATCCTAACTGTGGTAGAAGCATTTGTGCTCGTTTGGATTCTCATTGACAGTCCCTCACCTGATGGCCATGATGGTCACAATCACAGCACGTTCTAGCAATACCCAGACACTGGATTTATCTACACTTCCTTCCATACTTTTGGCACCCATCTGGTGAGTCTTATATCTCCTGTCAAGTGACAACATGTACTCTTACTGGTACCGAAGGCCTATTCCAAAAACTCCATGGTGTGTTTTATGGTGCACTCCTTCTAACCTGTCTTATCGGCCTTCCAGGACCGTTTCTGGCCAGGTAACCCTGTTGGCTACACTAAAAACAATTTCTTGTCCTAGGAAAGACATAAGGCCGATCTCCATCATCACACACGAGAACAACATGTTTCATTTTGTCTCGGTGCTGAACTGACTATCCCACCCTTCCTATTTGGTGGAATAGAATACTTTTCTCTCGACATCGGTCTTTTCCCTGACCAATTTCCATTTCTACCTGTACTGAATCTTGACTCAGATGCGGCAACAATCTAGGTTGAATCTCAATAGATGCGGCAACAATAGTGGCTCAGTCCAGAGCCTATTGACTCAACCAGTTCCTAAGGAACACTAACGCCTAAACAATTTCGTCGAACCTAGGATCACTTGGTGCTGCTACACTAGTACCGACCTGCAGCGGTACTCTTACACTTAGGCTGGCTAAAGCTGACATTCTGCCACAGCCACCTTGGGTACCGACCTTTATTGGCGCTTTACCTCGAGTTACAGAGGCTACTACCCTCTTATTAGGAGTCCTAAGCTCCTGATCACTCATGGCTCAGTCTTTAAAAACTAAAACCCGTTTCCAATTCCACACCAAATTAGAAATAGAGTGATCCAAATAACACGCAAGTCTACCAATCAGCTACCACAGACATGCACCAGCATGAATTTAATGGTCATTCCTACCACTATCCCATGAACCATTCCCCAGTCATTTTAATCAATACCATGCATTCTCCAAGATGATATATCTAGTCACCGAGCCCACGTGCCTTCTCCAAGATGATATATCTAGTCACTGGCCCCACGTAACTTCTCCAAGATGATACGCCTAGTCACCGAGATCATGTGTTGTCTCAAAGATGACGTACTTGGTCACCGAGCCCACGTGCATTCTCCAAGATGGCGTACTTGGTCCCCGAGCCCACATGGATTCTCCAATATGACATATCTAATCACCAAGCCCACATGCCTTCTCCAAAATGACGTACTTGGTCACCGAACCAACGTGCATTCTCCAAGGTAATGTACCAACTCAATGAGCCAACAACTCATAATGTTTTTCACCGAGATGACATACCTAGTTATCGAGCCGATGTAATATAGTGTCTTTCTTTGAGATGACACACTTAGTCATCGAGCCGATGTAATATAGCATTCTTTCTCACTTTTTATCATACTCGATAAATTAGCCGTGTATGGGTACACGGTTGACCTTAGCCAAAATACTATAATTTCACTTTCACAATTCCCACCATTTCATATAGTCCACCAAAATATTTTTTGTATTGTAAACCGACGCTCGGTTAATTTCCAATCAACTACTGAAATTAAATCAATTTAAGAATAAATTCCAAAAAACACAATTCATACACAATTAGCACAATTTAAGGCTCAATTAAATAAACTAATCACATTGCTGCAATCAGCGTAATTTTCCGATCACCGACCATCCCAGTCTAATTTTCGGAAAATAAATAAATAATTAAATAATTATGAAAAATATTAAATAAATGCAATAAATCCAACTTAGCCTTGTTATAGCCTAATTGGAAGCCAAGATGAACCTGGAAACAAATCATTAAATTAAATAATCTAATCTAATCTATTCATCTAATCACACTTAATTAAATCTAATCAACCCCTAAGCATCATTAACCTACTAAGCGAGGATTAGTGAGTTAAACTCACTTCTTCAGCGAGCTAGTCGGTGTAAATCGACGGGGATGCGAAGGGGGATGATTCTCTCCAAAGCAGGCCTAACTTTTGGGCCCGAGAACTACCTCAAAACGGGCCGCAAAGCTGCTAGAAAACCCATTGTTTTAGCTTATGTTTTGAGCTTCAAAATAGAGGAAACAAAGCTAGTTCAGCTTCTACTTCTACTTGCTAGACAGAGAAGAACCAAGGCTAGACGGCGAAGAAACGGGTTGATTGGAGCTCTGGTGAGCTAGTGGTCGAAAACCGGTGGCTCCCGAGGGTCTAGGGGTCTTGTAGGTGGATGGAACGATCAAAAGAAGGGTTGGAATGGAAGAAAAATGAAGAAAATAGTGAAATAGAGTAGGCAGGCGGGCAACCGATGTACCGGCAACCGGTTCCTTCTTGCCAATATACCGAACGACCAGCAACTCCGTTTGGCGCGTGGTTGGGCTCCTTTGAACGATTTGGATGTGCTGAGATCAACGATGGGTGGCTCGGGGGCAGATTCACACGGGAAGTCGACTTTTCACTCAGATCTTTGCGAAAAGTCAATTGGAGCATAAACTAGCAGGAGTGAAAATAGAGGAGGAAAACAATATGGTGGGTGTGCGGCTTGGTCGAACGGCAAAGGGGCTTTCTTCTCTGGTTTTCTCAAGCTTCTAAGCACCCTCCACAATAGAGGAAGCAAGTGGATTGAGGAAGAAGAAGGCTGCTGCAAGAGAGGGGGCTTTCTTGGCCATAGTCCAGCGACCCATGCTCCCCATCTAGAAGCTTGAAATGGTCCAAAAGTTATGGTGGTGGGGGACATATGAATTTCATGTGTTTTGGCATCAAATGGGCACTAATTGCTTCTCAATTCAATACAATTTTGCCCTCATAATTTCAATTAGCACCTCAATGATCAAATCGATATTTTTCCTCACCAATTGATCCCACTTGCTTCCCAATTTTGCAATAAAAAATTATCATCAGTGTTTTCTGAACAAAAACAGCCATAGGACGACTTTTTCCCAAAAAGTCTCGGGTTGCAGAAAAATCTTCTAAGACTGAGTTGATGTTCCTAGAATTTATTATGATATGACAAAACCTTCAATTTCTGAAATTGGATTCAAATTCGCGGTTAATTTCACTCAAGTGTGCTTTTAGTGTGAACTAGACTACCGAGTAGCTTTTAGAACTTTTTAGTGCAAATGACTTGCGGTCGATTTTCTTCAAGCCACAATGAACCTATGTGACATATTGGCAACTCTCAGTTGTCATAAAATCTCAAGGTTTCAAATACGGACACAGGGTACCAAAATGATAGAAAAATCAAATTAGTGCCAATCGATGAGAATTTTACAATTTAGTAGGATCACCCATGTTTAACCCCTCATCTCAATCAAACCGACGTATCTCTAATCTCTAATCGATTTATATCTATGCCGTAATTATCTTAGCAAATGAGCACAGTTGAACAGCCGATTTCTGGTCGAATTCTCAAGTCTATTTGCCTTAAAATTCTTAATGGCTTCCCTAGATAGTCTAGTTATCTCATGAGTGATCAATTCTAAGAAAAGCATTGTAGGCGCGTCGATGAAATACCCGATTTATTGAATTGAAAGCAGAGTCGAAAATCTAGGACATAGGGAGTCTCTTTGTTGATGTGATTCCATTGTGTTATTCTTTGTTGCACATTACATTGCTAACACGTGAAGCTTGGTAGAATTGGTTCTATGGAACCCCTCAGAAACTAGACCAGATTGATGGTTCGATTTCGGGGTGGATCTATATAATCAATGAGTGGTTCATATTCCAATTTTTTGGAACTAACCTTTAATGGTTGGTTTTCGAATCTTGAATGTGAACTGCCCATTTGGACCATGCTCATCCCTAATGTGAACATGTTGGAATAAATCATTATGCAGGCATACCAAAAGAGATGTTGACGAAAATCGATATGTGCTAAGGTGAATAAGACTTTTGACTATTGGAGAATCATCGTGATCACTCTGCGGTTCAAAACTTGGGACAAAATTTCAATGTCTTTTGCTTTATACATAAGTTTGGCTTAGCCTCAAGTTATTTTTTAACTTTTACTCACTTGCTTGGTTAGATCTTTCTTTTCTATTTGTTTAGCAAAAGTGATCTCCATCTAGGGCTGAAGCAAAATAAGTTCCCCCATCATTTGATCAACCCACCTCATTAGTCAATTTTATGAAAGCCTTGCATTTATTTTTATTTTATTTTTAATATCTTCAATGGAACCAAAAAAACCATTCTTATGATAAAATCCCCTATGGCTAAGATATTACATGGAAGTGTCAGACCTTGAGTGATGTACACATGCGACCTATGAGTGTGAACTTTTCAGCAATTGCTCATGAGTTCATATATAACAAGAGCAAATGAATAATATACACATATTATGATATGTTACATAATTGTTGGTTATTTTCTTATAGGGTGCATCTTTCTTTTAGTAAGAGGAAAATGAGAATGGCTTGAAAATTTCACAAAATAACCAAACTTGGAGCTTAACTATGCGCTAGTTTGAGATTAAATCAAGTCAACTGGTTTTGAGGTTGCTAGCCTCAGGTGAGGACCAATGGAGGGAAAAAAGTGAAAAATAAAATAAAATAAAAAAGAAATCATAAAATTAGAAAAGATTAAAAATTGTAAAATTTGTCCATTTCAGCGCCTATCATGCAATGTAGGATGGTCGGTGATGACTCTACTGCCACTTTAGTTGTCACGCCCCAAACCTTGAGCACACGTAGATGGTCGATCAAATTGTGACGTTTGCAAGACACGTCACTGACCCAAATATTCATGCACATGTGGAAGCAAAAGAAACAATCCTCAGACAATAATCAACATGAAATAGAAAAGTATGATAACCATATAAAATGAACCACACTTTTATAAACATCCAGGTCAGCCTACAAAGTTATATACAAAAGTCAAGGCCCCAAAAAGGACTGCCTAGCTAACCCTACCCCGGACCCTCCTACTTGGGATTCGGGTCCACTACGATACTGTCAGGAATGTCAATGTCTAGCGGGTCAACTACTTCCTCAACTTTGGGCTCTTGCTCATCCTCAGGCAACTGGTTTGCCTCGATATTTGTGATAATATCGGCATGCATTATAGAGTCGAGTACCTCCTCATCCTCACCCTCAATGATGAGTCCATCGAAACCATCCACGGGACCTTCCCATTCCCCATTAAGCCCGTGATGAAACCACACGTTGAATCAATGAGGTACCAACTAAGGTAGGCCCTCACGACTTTCTCACGGGTCCAAGGATTTCCGAGGACATGGAAGATAGTACTCTACTCACTATACCCTCGCAGCTGCGCAAAATGAATTGGACGGATTTACATCTAAGGACCTATAAAAATGAAACCCATGATAGGGTAAAACAATGTCTCATCGAGTTCATGCCCTAAACCCCGATTAGAAAGGTAATACACTTGGAGACAGTCTAATACACATCACAAAAGACTTACATTGCCTCAGCACCCCCCTGCACATCAGTACAACTTATATAACATTATAAATGCAGTAGATGCAATCAATAACTGGAATGCCTCACTTTCAAATCAATCAATCGTAGGGGTCTCGATTATAAGGCCACATCGTCATGACATGTCCCATTCCGTGCCACACAATTTTGTCCCATAATCAGGCGTAGTTATATCTCACTCAAACAAGCGTTCCAATTAATTACGGCCCCACGGGCACAACTGACTCAACACTCAGGGATCTTCCAGCATAGCAAGGCATCATCTCACCCCATTAAGCATGGCAATGTCTACCCCTAGACAGCATTCCCAAAGGAGCATCGACCCAACCTCCACTACGACCGGCATCCGTTGACAAGGGCATTTCATATAGGAGTATCGTCCGGCATAAAAGCTCATGACGGGTTCTCATATCAATCATGCACACACCCAATCCCAGCCAAGGATATCATGCTTTACACTCAAATGTCTCAGTTTAAATCATGTGCTTGGCCTATTTTCTTCATATTAAAAACACTCGGTAAAATAATCGTACGTGGGTATACGGTTGGCTTAAGTCATAAAATGCGGTATCATTCCTTTTAAAAAATTCCCACTATTTGATATAGTACTTACAAACATTTTTGGCATCAAAAACCGATACCCAGTATTTTCTAATTAAATACCAAAAATCCATAATTTTGGAATAATAACTAAAAATCAACAATCATTATTCAATTGCACAATTTAACACTCAATTGCACAAACCAACTACACCACGACAATCAGCACGAAATTCTGATGACCAACTATCCCAGTATAATTTTCGAAAATAAATAAATAATTAAATAAATTACAAAATAATTAAATAATTCACTAATTAATCTACCTAGGCTAATCTAACCACCTGATTGACCTAATTAAATTACTCTAACCAACCTAGCTATATCTAATCTAATTAAACTACCTAATTGAACTAACTAACCACCTAATTAACCTATCTAATTAATCTAATTAACCAAACAAGCTAAATAAATACACTAATCTCACTTTAGACTAATATAAACCTCTCCTAAGCATAATTAACCTCCCAAGTAAGGTTTAGCAAGTAAACTCAATGGATTAGCGAACGGATGAATTTACAGCAATGGCGACGCAGAGGCAAGCGAGACTTGGGCCTACGGTGACATCAAGGGAGACCAAGAAAGGGTCGGAAAAGGCCCACGAAGCTCTCAGCCCAAAGCTGAGAGTCGGTTCTAAGCTAGGCCGGAGTAGCTGGTCGAGGGGCTCGACAAGCGGAGCTAGGCTGGCTAGGCGGTGACGCTAGGACCAAACAGGCAAGTGGACGCAAACTGGCGACTCGAGGACCAACAACAGCAACCAGGGTGCGGATGGGACATGATGCACAACGAGGATGACGGCAGGGGCTCGAACGAGTGTGAGGCGGTCTGGCGATGGCTGGCTCAACTATTGCTGGTTTGTCTAGTTTGCTTCAACAACAAAGAGGATAGAGAAGCAAGGATGAAGAAGATGGGCTGCTATAGCTAGAGGGGGGCCAAATGGCCATAAAAGTCCACCAAAATATCCCAAGAACTCAAGTAGAGGCCCCACTAGCCTTTAGCCCTATCCAACAACCCTTTTCCCCTCCCAAGCTTCCCCAAGAAGCCAACTTTGGTGCCCCAAATGTTGCAACCCCCATAGCCTACGAATTTCATGCATCCATCTTCAAGTCAACTTCAATTTCACTACAAATTCACTCCAATTGATCTCAAATTGATTGCCAAGTTGATGAGGAATAAGCCCACACTAAATTCCACAATTTTCCTCGCCAATTGGTCTAGCTTGAAGGCCAAAAATGTGCACAAAAATGACCCTCCGAATTTCCTTGGTCCAATTTCACCAACATTTGATTTTTTGCCAAAAATCTAAGCTTGCCGAAAATTCTTCAAACGATAAGTTGACGTTCCTAAAATAAATCGCGATATGCTAGAACTTTCGATTTCTGAAATTGGGTTCAATTTCGTGGTTAATTTCAACTGGACGCAATTTTAGTATGATCTAACCTACCAAATAGCTTTTAAGAATTTTTAGCGCAATTGACCCGTGGTTGATTATTTTTTATTCACATTGTGCATCTCAAACTCATAGGCAACTCTCGATTGTCGTGAAAATCTCGAGATTTCAAATACGGACACAGGGTACAGAATTGTCAGAAAAATTAGTTTAGTGCCATTCGACTTGAATTTTGTAATTAGGTGCAATCACCCACACTCTAATTACTTGCCTCTGTCAAATCAACCTATCTCCGGTCTCTAGTCAATTTTAACGGTGCCGTATTGACCCTTGCATATTAGCACGGTCGAGCAGTCAATTTCTGATCCAATTCTCAAATTAGTCGCATTTAGATTCCTTATTGGCTTCATCTGATAGACTAGTTATCTCTTGAGTGGCCATGTCACGCCCCGATCCTCGAGCGCCCGCCCATCTGGATCTAGTCGATTAAATAGCGACATCTCAGGACGCATCACCGACCATTTTATTTTAATTTATATGTGGAAGTAGATATAAAATCCCCAGACAATATAACAATAGGACAGAAAAGTAGAGCCATATTTTTCAAAACTGAAAAACCACAACCACATTTTTATATAGTGCAAACCATATAATATATATTACAACGCTATTCACAAAAGTCAGATCCTTCACAACAAAAAGTTTTCAAGATAGGAGTGAGGGTTCAATCGTCTCTTGGGTCCTCCTCTGGATCCTCCTCTTCTTTGATGATCTCTCATTCTTCCTCACTCTAGCTGAAGCCCACAATTGAGGACATCGAAGAGTCGGAATCGTCCTCAAGCTTGGGATCCTTGGCATCCACCACTGATCCACCTTTAGGATCTATTGTCCCCTTCCTGGATGCAACCTCTAAGGCATACAGAGGTGCATTAGATTTCGGTACAAGACCCACCCTTCATCCAACATTGTAATGGCGATACCATGATCGACATTCATGGGGCACCTTTTTGGGTTCACTCACGTCAACCCAGACTATGGACTTTATCAGCACATACTTGAGTCCTTCAGGATGATGGTGTTCCGAATGTGATAACATATCTTAGTGAATTTCTTGGGTTGCCCAAAATATTAAGGAGGGTTTGGAGGGGCTGCCATCTATGGCCCTGAAATGTTATCTCACAACGGGGTGAGACAACATCTCAGTGAGTTTTACCCCGTAAGGCCCGATTAGGAAGCAAATACGCTCTAAGGGCTACCTATGCACAAACAAGTGTCAAAGGACTTGCCTTGGCCTTAGTTCCTCCCTGCAATTCAACACAATTCATAATCTCATCAAGTCACATCAAAAAATCAACTCGTTTACTCAGATCGACTTATCGATCAATCGACCTAATCGATTACATGTTATCAGGACCTTCACATGATTAATTCCATTACTCACTTCAATTATGAATCTCGGCCTCACAGGCATAACTTAAATTTAGTGGTAATCACGGCCCCACTTGACATATCTTAAATTTAGTGGTAATTACGGCCCCACTCGGCATATCTAAGAATTAGTGCTAATCATGGCCCCATTCCGCATATCTTAGAATTAGTGGTAATCACGACCCCACTCAGCATATCTTAGATTTATTTCTTTGTATTAAAGATACTCGATAAAATAGTCATGTGTGGGTACACAATCAGCCTCAGCCAAAATACCATAATTTCCTTTCCACAAATCTCACAATTTTATACGATCCACAAAATATTTTTGGCATTATAAACCGACACTCGGTTATTTTCAAATTAAATATTGGAATTAAATCAATTTAAAATAAAATCCTAAAATCACAGTCACTTTAATTCAATGCAATTTAGGGCTCAATTAAATAAACGGTCCACACTATAGTAATCAACATAAAATTCCGATCACCGGTTATCCCGATTTAATTTTCGAAAAATAATTAACTAAATTAATTACAAAAAATATTAAATAAATGCCAATAAATCCAACTTATGCCCAAAATACCTAATTGAACGCCGAAACGGACTTGGAAAATTTCCGAGTCACTCTAGATAAATACTATAGCTCATCTATTCTTACCATTTACCAAAAAAAAAAAAAACTAGAGCTCATCTAGGCCCTAATTGTACTAACTAAGCACCTAACATGCATCAGCACTTAATTAAATTTCATTAATCTAATCTAACTATCCACCTAACCATACTTAACTTAATCTAATCAGTCTTTAAGCGTCATTAACCTACTAAGCGAGGAATAGTGAGTTAAACTCACTTATTTTGTGGTCCAATCAGCTCAAATCATCAGGGACGCAACGGGGCTCACTTCTCTCCAAAGCGGGCCTAACTTTCGGGACCAGGAAAGTCCTCAAAACAGGCCTTGAAGGCTGCTAGAAACCCACAATTCCAGCCTTTATTCTTGGCTGGAAAAGAGTGCGACAAGCTCGATTAAGGGCGAGGATGGACTAAGGAAGGTCAGAAGGGTCAAATCGGGCCTTAGTGGGAACTCACGGAGGTCAGAAGCAGGCCAAACGACTCCGACACAGGTTGAAACAATGGTTGGGACGCGGGACAAAGCTGTTAAGGCGTCAAGGTCGCACGGTGGAGGTGGAGGGCGTGGGCATGGCGGGCGAGGCGAGAACGGTGCTGCTTGGGCAGTCTGGCAGTCTCAACGGCGTGCAATGTGGACAGGCCAGCTCAGCTGTCTCTGGTGGCCCCTCCTTGGCTACTGGTTCCAAAAATAGCACAAACAAGGGGGAGGAAGGCTAGTCGGCAGCTTTGAGGGAAAGAGAAGGGGCAAGAGGGGGCCACCAAAACTTATCTACCACCTCTTGGTCCCCTTGACCATCCACCACCACTAGCTATCTTCCTTGGCCTCAAATTAGCCACCTATGCTCTATCTGCAACCTTTGAAATGGTCCAAAAGCCATATGAAAGGGAGAGCTACGAATTTGCTAAGATTTCTTTCCAATTGGACACTTGTTCTTACTTAATTCAATACAATTTGGCCCTCATAAATTCAATTAGCACCGCAATGATCAAATTGGTATTTTTCATTCCCAATTAATCCCACTTGCTTTCCAATTGCACGATAAATAACGATCCCTTACATTTTCTGGACAAAAACGGTCCTAGGACGACTTTTTCCCAAAAAGTGTCAATTTGTAGAAAAATATTCTAAGACTGAGTTGACACTCCTAGAATTAATTGTGACATGAAAAAACTTTCAATTTTTGAAATCGAACTCAAATTCACGGTTAATTTCCATTTGGCGCAATTTTAGTGCGACCTAGGTTACCGGGTAGCTTTCAAAACATTTTAGTGCAAATGACCCATGGTTGATTTTCTTCGAGCTACAATGAACCCACTCAACACATTAGTGACTCTCGGTTGTCGTGAAAATCTCGAGGATTCAAATATGGATACAAGGTACCAAAACGATAGACAAATTAGTCTAGTGCTGGCCGACGATAATTTTTCAATTTAGTGGTGTCACCCACAATTAATCACACCTCTCAGTTGAACCAACCTATCTCTAATCCGTAATTGATTTTTAACTATGCCATAATAACCTCTAAAGATGGACATGATCAAATAGCCAATTCTTGGTTGAATTCTCAAGTATATTTGCCTTAAAATCCTTAATGGCTTCCCCAAACAGTCTAATTATCTCAAGAGTGATTAGCTCTGAGTGATTAGCTCTGAGAACGGCCCTATAAATGCATCAATGAAATGCCCTATTTATTCAATAGAAAACAGGATTGAAAATTTAGGATGTCATAAGCCAACTCAAAGAAAAATGCCATAGGCATCTCGATGCACAATTCATTGAATCGAAAATATAATCGAAAATATAATCGAAAATCAGGCTATCACATCAACGATCTCCGGCCAATTAGCAGATTGTTAAATTGTTTATGACTAAATTGACAAATCATCAAAATGTATAGGACTAAATTGGTAAATTGTCAAAAAATTTAGTATTAAATTGATACAATTGAAAGGTTTAGGAATGAATTAACCGCCGTATAATATGTTCGAGACCTTTTGGACAATTTTCCCTCTTCAAGCTCATCTCTAGCTTCTCAGGATCTCATAGTGCAATCTTCGTATTTATGCATACTCACTCGCCCTAACTCTGCTCCTTATAATCTCTTGCTGAACTCAATTTGAAACTTCTTCTAGAAGTCAATCTTTGCTGAACTCAATTTGAAACTTCTTCTAGAAGTCAATCTTTAACCTTTTGAAGAAGTTGAATGGATGCTTAACAACCGAATATGAACTTGTTTCAAACTCCACAAGAATTTGTTCCTGAACCTCCCGAACAAGTTGTCTCTAAGATGAAGTCATATGTGGCCCCAAACTAGTTTTTGTTACTCAGTTTTAGAGTCAATTTGATAATGTATACACTTCTTAATTAATAATTCCTTTGCACACATTCAACACTCAACCACAACATTCCAATTCCTTTTAACTTTCAAAGTGCAATATTGAACAAAACGTGCATTGGTTTTGGGATTGCTCAACTCAAAATATAAAGATCAACATCCATAAGTGAGCGTTAAATATGCGATAGACAAACATATTCACACTGAATGCAAGCAATTTAAGCAATTGCACCATCAACCAGAAATGTTTATGAACATAAATGGGTGGTACGAGATTAGGTTGGTTTAGTGGGACAATTTCTTGGCTCATGAATCATCACTGCACTTCTGACCCCAAAAAAAAAAAAATCATTATTGCACTAACTATTTTAGATTACAAATTCAACGAAAATGAAATTTTATATTATTTTTATTGTTGTTATTATTATTATCTTCATGAGTAGATGAAAGAATATATCCGTACAATTTATAAAATACTTAACAACCTACAAAAATGGCATCAACAACCTAGATAACTCGTCTCTCATTAACACATTTACCAACAGACACACATGGCATTTGTCCACCAACAACAAAATTATTCTACAAAATGGATATTGCTAACGAGTGTCTAGTGAAGCAATTTTTAAGGAGTCAATAAAGAAATCTTTTTTACTTTCAATACATTGAATTCTCTTGTATTACAAAAAGTGAATATTTTAAAAATTGAAAATACTCCGTACCAAATATGTCTAACAAATTGGAAGAGCACTCATTAACATCAGTTTTCTAAAACAAGTATTGGATTAATAATAACATCAACTTGGATGGGGGAGAGAGAGAGAGAGAAAAATATCTGGGTCTCATTCAAATTCATATCTAGAAGGTGAACAAATAATGAAGATGACATTGCTTAAAATCACATGGTCACTTGTCAGGAAATTATTTAGTATTGGGGCCCATTTACATTATGATACCGGTACCTTTCGCAACATCTTCGTCATCGAAACATCGACCTGTGATCTATCATTCAACTACTTGAGTCCTCCTTCTTGTAGCACATGTCAGCTATCTCAAAACCTCTTCTGTAGCCTGCAGCAATGCATGACAAAGAAAAAGTTTGTTTTATCAGGCGTGAAATAAAACGATATCAAATGACAACCGATCGGTCTACTGCCACACCAAAATTTGGTTGGACATTGATAAATTTGAAGAAATTTAGGATGCTCTAAAATATTCATGAACCAATGTCAAGTAGCTTTTGTTGATGGAATTAGTGAAATTGGATCAAACTACCAAACTGAATACGTCATCATTATGTTACTTCATTGATGGACCATCATTTGAAATCTAGGGATCTATTTCAAATGAGATGTCGGTTTCTAAGTGATTTGAATTATGAGATAAGCGAATTATACCAAGTAAAATCTTGAGAAACCATGGCATATTCTTACGAATTATTTTTAGTGAGGCTCTAACAAAAAAAAAAAAACAATTTAGTTTGTAGTATTATGCTAACTTCTTCATCTATATTATGTGCAATGAAACAGGATTCTCCTATCTCTCCAAGCATTTTCTTCCTCTTTATATTGGAATGGTCAATTTGGAAATTAGCTGATAATTTACCGTTAAATTCCGCTCTTTAGCTTTTATTGGTAACTTATGACCGGAACGTTGATAACTTTGTGTCAATCCTTTCTATGGCTGCAGAATCTGGGAATCATTCCTCTTATGTATTGCAGAGGACCTAAAGACACCTCGAACATTCATTTAAAAAGTATAACTCGCACTCTATCACCTTTGTAACAAATATATTTAAACGGACTCAAATCGGAATGATCTCATCTTGTTCTAATCTCCAATCAGCTTTTCTCGATCTTGCAACAAATTAAGCCTATTTTATAGAATTACTTAAATCAAAGTTCCTCTCGTCATTAAAATTTTCTCCATTCCTTTTCTGTACCAGTTTTTCTATTCTTGGGTTATTCTATAGAATACGAATTTGCTCAAGTGTACAACTATTCGTATGCAAGAGGGTTGCATTGCGCATTGGAACTCTCTATATTTGTAAAGTTCAGTTGAATGACTTATATACCTCAAGTTTAGTGGTGAAATAGCAGAGCACTACCTGTTATTTTCAAGACTAACCCCCTCATAGCTGCGACATCAATTAGGGCCTCTTTCCATGTCCTCAATTAGATGCGATTCTAATTTTTTTCTACTGATTACTGAAGCTTCCTTTGTTTTATTTCTTTTGCATAGCACCAATTGAGCACAAGTAGTTAATATCAGAGGAACCTCAGACAAGCTAATTCTTCTTGTGCGAAGCCGTGACGACTGAACATAAGGCTTAGTGCTTCAACATCATCTCTTGGAAACTACTGCCCATTTTTGGTTCCTACTTTTTATGAAATATAACTTTATTATAAAAAAAAAATATTGGGGTTGAAATTAATCTTAAAATTCTTCATTAATTTAGGAAGATTCAAACTTAAGACCTTCTAACTTTGATATCATGTGAAGTTATGTAAGACCACCATCAATTATTCTAAAACTTTAAGATGTTAGATGAAAGCGTTGTTTATTATTTAATTATTATTTAAAATATTCTAGCACTCCCCCTCATGTGTAAGCTAACCTTTAGCCTTGGCTCAAAGTGTAGAAATATGCAATTGGGAAGGCAAAGATGGGCTTGGAAAATTCTAACTGAGGACTTGCTAACTCTGATATTATATGAGATTTATTAGGGGTGAGCACGGTTCTCGGGTAGAATTGGGAACTGAAGAATCCAACTGGAGGATCCAGTTCGATTCACAATTCTAGAGAGGCTGGTTTTGATTCCCAGTTCCCAGTTTCAGTTCTTAAACCTAAAAACCCTAATACTTCAAGTCTTCAATTGAATCAATTAGTCTCCTTCTTTGTCCAACCCCTATCCCCCGACTCCCCCACTGTTCTTGACTCCCTCGACGATGACACCCTTGATGCCACTCGCCCTCACGCTTGCCTTGTTGCTGGACATCGTTCAGCCCCCCACTTGCCCCACCGTTGGACTCCACTCACCCCCCAACGACGCCCTCAATGTCGACGCCCCGCTGCTTTCCACCCTTGATGCCGCTCGCCCCTGCGCTTGCCTCGCCGTTAGCCCCTACGCCGCTCGCTCCCTCACTCGCCTCGCCACTGGACCCCCCCGCTGGACACTACTCGCCCCCCAATAATGCCCTCGATGACAACCTTGACAACGACGCCCCACCACTTGCCGCCCTTGACGTCACTCACCCCCCTGTTGGACGCTGCTCACCCCCACTGGACAACGCTCACCCCCCGACAACACCCTCAACGACGACACCCCGCCACTTGTCGGTAATCTCTGCCGCCCCCTTTCTCTGTCGTTAGTTGACTGAACTATCCCTTCAACTGCCATGGTGGTGTTGCCTTTACTCATCGACGCTCTTCTTGGCCCCTCCTTGCTTTGTTCATCGACATCACCGCAAAAGCTAGCCGACCTAGGTTGTCAAGTTAGTCGACCTAGGGCTATTGCTAGTGGTGATCTAGCCCAAGGAATTGGTGAAGCTAAAGCAACCAAATGGTATTTGCTTTAATCAAATAAACCTTGAGCCAACGATGTTTGGGAAAATGGCTTCGCATTTTCTTCAAGTTCAACCTAAACGCAATCTATGAGATGATTTTTTAGAAGCTTAAACATTAGATTGATGATTTGCCAAATAGCAGAGGGTGTAACAGTAGTGTACATGTAGGATTATAGTGAAAACATAAGAGGAATAGGGACAAACTGAGTTGTGAAAAAGGATGAGCTGTTGAGCATATTCGATTTTGCATCTGTCGCTTGTCGATTTAGATGAGGTTTATAATGATACCATGCCTGAATTTATTTTTTATGGCCTCTACGTTCCGTTCATCTTTATTGGGGTTGATAATTTTCTTTTTGTCTAATTCTTTTTGTAGTTTTTGTGTATAAAGGAGCTAATAGTGGGCAGTCTCTTTATAGACGCTCAATTCTTAGAAGTTCCAATGATTGTAAGTATTCATCTTGAGCATATATAGTACATAGAGTAACAATGACCTAAATTATCAGCATCATTATATGAGTTGCATTGAAATAAATGGGTCGATTATGATGTTTCATTTCTAGTTTGCTCTTCATTTATAAATTTCTAACTATATTCTATTATTGTTGTGTAGTGAAAAATTAATGTATCAAGATAACACGTCAATGGAGATGGAGGGATGTGAGGAGATGAATCCGATCATGGAATTGGAATTTTCTAGCGATGAAAATGAAGAAAAGCCATGTCCTACCATTAGCGCAACAGATAAGGTAGTTGGTTCTCATCTTCCTCCTTCTGATAAGAAATATACATCAGAATGCTGGATTATGCAAGAATCAATAATAAGGATGGAAAAATATAGTAAGTGAAGTGCATTCATTGTAAGTCTATGCTTAAGTGCCATGTTGCTAACGGTACTCCTGCAATGAGGAAGCACTTAACCACATATAAGAAGTTTTCTCATATATAAATAAGAGGCAGAAATTTTTTGCACCACATAATGTAGACATGGCTGGTAAGGCAAGGAGAGATTCTAGTACTAGTAGCATTTTATCGACATGGTTGTTTAATCAAGAACGTTGTAGGCAAATGCTTGCTTAGTTAATCATCCTTGATGAACAACCTTTTTTCTTGGTCGAACATGTTGGATTTCATGAATTTGTTAGTGAGTTACAACCTCTCTTTAAATATTTATCATATTTCACAGTGACAAAAGATTGCATGAAGTTATATTACTATGAAAGAACTTATTTGAAGACTTATCTTGGAAATATTAATTTTAGGATTCCACTCACAACTGATACATGAAATTTCATTCAAAATCTGAATTATTTGTGTCTCACTGCACATTTTATTGATAAAAATTGGAAATTGCATAAAAGAATTATCAATTTTGTGGTGATGCATAGTCATAGGGGTAAGGAAATTGGGAAAATGGTAAAGAAAATGTATCCAAGAGTGGAGAATAGAAAGAAAGGTATCCACAATCACCATAGATAATGTTAGTTCGAATGATGTTGCATTGACTATTTGAGGGAAAAACTTTCCAAAGAAAGGTCGTTAATATTATATGATAGTGTTTTGCACATGAGGTACATAGCTCATATATTAAATTTGATTGTGAGAGATAGCTTGACTATAGTACATGACTCTATTGCACGTATCTGAAATGTGGTTGGGTATGTGAGGAGCTCTCTCGCGAGAGCTAAAGCATTTCAATTTTGTATTGAAAGTGAAATGATCACTTACAAGGGTTCGGTTATTCTTGATGTTGTCACTAGATGGAACTCCACTTACCTCATATTAGACACCACCATAAAGTTCAGAAAAACTTTTGAAAGGATGGAAAAAAAAAACGATCTATCTTTTGCAAGTAAGCTTAATCATGAAATTCTTAAAGATGACGATTTGGAAAATGCTATTATTTTTTCAAAATTTCTAAAAGTATTATATGATGCCACCAATTGGATGTCAATAAGTTCATATATTACTTCAAATGATTATTTTGAAGGAATAGCACTTTTGTATAGATATTTGAAAGATGCGGCTGATGCTTCAAATCTTAAAGCTTCAAGTTATGGATGCGAAAATGAAAGAAAAATTTGACAAATATTATGGAAACTTGGATAAAGTAAATATAATTGTGTTGATTGCGATTGTGTTAGATCCTAGAGCCAAGTTGAATTATGTGAGTTTCTTGTATGGACAAATTTATGATAATTAATCGAAAATTAATGAGATGCATTACTAGGTAAAAGATATATTGAAGCGTTTGTATGAATTTTATAAGCAATCTTCTCTTATTTCAAGTGATCGAAATTTTCTTGGCCACAATTTGAGTGCAAGTAGTAGAGGTTCCAATGCTGATATAGGTGGTAATGAAGGTATAAAGAAGTACGACGCCCAAGCTTGGAAGAAAATATTTTTATACTCAAATGAACAATGGTACAATAACAATAAATCCAAGCTTGATGAGTACTTTCAAGCAAAAAAAAAAATGAAAAAGTTCTTGATCTTGACATTTTGATGTGGTGGAAGACTAATAGCTCAAAATGTAAGATTCTTTCTTTGATGACTTGGGATATTTTGTCTATTCTCGTAACTATTGTTGCTTCAGAGTCAACTTTTATTACATTGGGCTGTGTGTTTAATGGCTTTCGAAGTTCTTTGACTCCTAAAGTAGTGGAAGCTTTGATTTGCACTCAAGATTGGTTGAGAGTTATTCCTGTATCGATTAATGTTGAAGAGTGCATTAAGAATACAGAAAATTTGAGTTGTGTAAATGATGTTTACATTTTTATATATTGTAATTCCTTTTATATATCTAATAAGTAAATATTCTATTTAATCTCTTCTTCTTCTTTTTTTATAGATATGAATTGTCTTAATGAGGAGATTATCGTCCATAAATAGAGTTTACTAGTTAAAGCGAAATGAATATATGTGGTAAGGCATCTAATACTTATTTTACACTTCCATCCAATGGCTTAGGTCTCATATATTGTTGATTAGATAGTCAAGTTGAGCATTGTGGTGTGCTTTTTTATGTAGGTTCCAGAAGATGTTAGTTCTCATCATATCCAAGAAGCACTTACACAAATTACAATGCCAGGCTACCTTACATATGGTGAACTTTCAATCACAAAGAAAACAGTGTAGTTATGATTGCAAATAACTGATATGCGATGCTTCAATTTTAAATTTAAAGCTATTATTAAGTTATTAACTATGATTGTTGTTTCTTTTGATTTTAGGTGAACAAATTTTGGAACAAATTTTCATGGATGTTTGAGGACCAAAAACTCATCTTTCATTAATTGTCCGTACCCGCAATTTTAATGCTCTTGTTTTTATGGTGTAGTTAGTTTATGGTGTTATAAATTCCCTGATACAAAGTTATAAAATAAAATTTATGGTCTAATGAATTTTGTTCAGTTTCAATTTAGACTTTTGCTCCATTTTCTCTATATTCTCTAGTTGAATTCCTTTTCCTCTATTGATAGTTTTTTATCGTTTTATATTCTCTTTGATGAATGATAAGCTTATTTATTATTGTTATGTTCATTTCCATATTTTTAAACTAAAAATAAATAAATAAATAAATAACCTATTGGAACCTGGAACCGATTTTGGAACCTGTAACAAGGTAGGTTTCAGGTTGTTAGTTCTGATGGCTAGGTTACATATTTCAAAAAATGAGAAACCTATACCCTATGGTAGGTTCTAGATTCCACACGGAACCTATAAGGAACCCGGAACTACTCATCCTTAAGATTTATGCAAGACCACTACCGACTATTTTAAAAACTTAAGTTATTACATAAATGTGTGATTTATTATTTAATTATTATTTAAATATTCTAATAGGAAGGATAGAGCCGACTTTAGAAAAGAATGATATCATTTTTTTTATGGTGTTGTCTAGGATGCCAATGTTGCAAACTCCATTGGTTATCTTGTTTCAAGAGGGTCGCAACAACACTTGAGCACTCTTATCTTCTTTTTCTTTTTTAATTTAAAAAATGCTTCTTTCTATATACTAGAACCCATAAAATCGTGCCAACCATCGGTCAATCTCATTTGGCTCTCTCTACAAACTGTTAAGACCTTTGACTTGAAGGTTTGACAAAGCAATATCACATACACACAATTATTTGCAAAAATAGTACACTTTATCGAGAAATGAAGAGATTCGTGGGTATTGTCCACTCCACATGATTCTTTTCTTTTCCTTTCTTTTTCGTTTTTGTTACAACTCCATGCGATTTTTCTTCATTTATCAAGATTTGGCCCCACTCCCAAAATTTTGTGATTTCTCTTAAATGATTTACAGTCTTGTGTTTTTATAAGTTACACCCGCACCCTGGTCTAGTCCATTCTTGTGTTGATCGTGCTTTCAGTTTCTCTTCACACTAGCAAAAATTCAAGCTGCTACCATCTAGGCTCTATTGAACATTCTGAATTGGACCCAATTTTCCTTTTTACCTTAATTTTTTTTTTCATAACTAATCTTTTGACTAAGCTTTGCGGTTTAAATGCAATTACAATTTGGGCTATATCGAACATTCACTTGTACAATAGTCACTTAAAAATAATGAAGAGATATTACTTGGAATGGAATTCCATTTCTTTTTTCTTTAAAAGCAATTTAAGAACTTCTAAGTCTTCCTTCTTGCATTGGCATATTTCAAGTGTCTAGAATTCTCGTTAGCAGCCAATTCAAGTACTTCTTCAAGACGAGACAATGAAGACAAAAGAAAAAGTTCATTTTTTTAGGCATGCAATAAAAAAGGGATATCAAATTGACAATCTAATTGGTCTAAGTCTACACCAAATTTGGTCCGACATTGCTCAAATTGAAAAATGTTAAGATGCTTGTCGCATAATAGGAAGAGAAACGAAATTTCACACGTATATAATTGATTACACCTGACATAAGTATGTGATGGTAAACTCCTTTGTTTTATGGCTCCATTCTTGTGGGCTTCGGCTTTGGTGGTCTTTCGTTTTTACTTGCCTGCCCATTCACTGCTGACGGTTGGTCTAAGAGGGTAGTGCTTGAGGCTTCTCCTCCACCTTGTTATTTGTGCTGAATTATTTACAATTACAATGTGCTTGTCTTTATTTATGGATTTATTTACGTGATTATATATTATGTGTCGCGACCTACCTTTTTCCATTCGGAGGGAAAAATACATAAATTTAGGGATATTACCTAAAAAGCTTATTCAATTTTGAGCACAATTTTTTTATCAAAGATTTTCACGCATTTTAAGAGAAAAATTAATCAAAAAATAAATTTTTAAGATTTTTCATAATTTTAGAAAAAAATAGAATTTTTGCGAAATTTTTAGATTTAAAAAAAAAAATCTGATTTTTAATCTGGAAATAGGGACTACGGTTGGATTTCCGGATCCAGCCCTGGTTGGACCTGATGTGCGGGCCCAATTCAGCTCAAAGTGGAGGCCCCACCGGCAAAACAAAAACGTGCCTACTGGGCCCGGTCCGGATATGGGACTGGACCCGTGAAGGTGCGGGCCTCATTCTACGGCCCGTTTCCATACTAAGGTCAGGTTTAGGTTATAAAAAGGACGTGCTTCAAATGGGCTTACTATTAGGCCTATTTTAATTAAAACTTCACAAGCCCACTCTCTTCCCAAAGCAACACCAAGCCCGTTACTGAAACCCTCTTTCAATGAGTCAATCCAAGCCCGAAAGCACCAACCCAATTATAATTAGAACCACGCCCACCAGCACTAAAACCCATTATGCCCTTATCGCCTTCCGCGCTTTCTCCGTCACGTCTTCTTCAGCATGCCCAGAAACCAACGGCGTCCATTAAACCCAGAACAACAAGACGCCAACTATCCTATATTAAATCAAGAATCACTCGATCCTCCAACGACCACCATCGGCTACCGGAACGTCTTCATGAGCGATCTACGCTCGACAAACCCGACTCAAACCAAACCGCAACGGACCCCAGCTCCTCCATTAGTCAAAGTCCAAGCGACATGGAGTTATCCTTGGCCGAGCCGACTCCCATCCCCTGTAAACATTACCCCTCCCCACGAACCTGTCACAGTGCAAACCAAGGATGCACAAGACGAACAATATTTCCTGAAGTAAATCAAACTCAAGTGGTACACTTTTTAACCACAATTATCACTTTTCTGGTGAGGTGTTGATGTGGTGGACACATGATAATGATGGGTGAACATGTGTTGTGACATGGCATCCGAAAAATTGGCCACATATTCACCACCTTAGCATTTTGATGGAAGATTTCCAATTTGTGTTGAATCCGGCCAAAATGCATCATTGGATAAAAGAAAGGTAAAGTTTCTTACTCTTAATGAAAGAAATCATAATCCAATGACTCAATTGCAAGTACACTAAAAGATCAATAAACATCCATTAAATTTACCTTGAAATTCCTAAAGATATTTGTTGCTGGAAAGTTTACATTGGTGAAAATCTGGAAATTCGTATATCTCAAGGGCAATCAGCTTTCAATCTCCCCATTATTGTTACTGACGAACAATCATCATATTCAAAACAAACATTCTAAAAGTATGAAATTGCAATTTCACGTATGGTTATTGCACACTAAGTAATCCAGGTCTTCCATAGAGTTAAATTCATGAACATTGAGAACCAACAAGTTCTCCAGGATTGAAAGCATTAGCAATATCTCTTAAGTGAAAGTCGCAATAATGACAAACTACATGGGGGCCAGTGGAAATATTGCTCGAGGGAAATGACAGATGTGTCCGAAAAATCTAAAACTAACCAAACTCATGAGACCATGAACAATCTGGATGCTAGATGCACCAAAACAAAGATCGATAAAAGAAGCTTGGGTGACTGTCAAATTTGTTAGTGGTTCTGGTAAAAAAAAAAAAAATTGAACATGGGAAAGAGAACAAATTGTCATGGGCAATTTACAAATAACGTGGATGAATGTAGGTCCAAGATCCTCATATGATATCGTCTCCCAATTTCATCAAAGATTTTCCATCCGACCCATATACTTGGAACATAAACCTTAATAACCTCCGGTGCTCCAATAGTATCGGGTAACTTTCTTATAGATGAGCTATCCATCCTAATTAATTTAGTGCCCTTGAACTTGAAAGACTATGACAAATTATATGAACGGGTCTAGTTGATTGAAAGGGATGAGTCTGAGCGAGCAGCCGTATTTGGATCGTTGTATGCCTATAACCGAGACCACCATCCGTTTACTTGCAAAAGATAGATCGTCTTCTTTTATTCTTCAAAAGCTTATCTGAACTTTATGGTAGTGTCTAACATGAAGTAAGTGGAGTTCTATCTTGTCACGCCCCAAACCTCGGGCACGCACACATCCCTCGACTGTCAATTAAAAATGCGACGTCCCAAGACGCATCACCGACCTATTCTTTTTATTTTTCAATTAACCACATGTGGAAGCGAATTAAATATTGCGGTTAGTAATTCATGCTTAGGTGTCCTCTAGAATCTTAGGTTATGATGAGCCTAAATTGAGCCTTCGAGAGCAAGTCAAAAGTGGTCCAATAAGAAGATGGCAAGTGTTCTCTTAAGATCCTAAGTGTGCCACCTTGCAAACTAAGCTTGTATCACAGCCCGAAAGAAAGCTGATCTAAGAGGTTCCTATGGGATGGCCGTGACATATCTATGGATCAAGTGACCCTCGACTTGTATTCTCGAGTCTTCTAGAATACTCTTAGAGGTGGGCGATACAGTAATTGTATTTGTATGTAATTAATGTGGGTAATTGGTAGTTGGGGAGATATAATTTCCACCGTTAGATCGATGAGAGATCTACGAATACGGTTTGCATTGTATTTATATATATAGGGATCTCCTCCCCCTCATTGTACTCATCTCATTCACAAGTAATACAATTCAAAGCTTCTCTCTCTAGAGCTCTCTAAAGATTCTTGTGAGTTGAGTGTTGTGAAAGGCTGCTTGGGAGAAATCCTAAGGTCGCACGGGCAAGGGAACGCTAGATCAATCGGCTTGTAACAAGTGGTAGTAAAGCAAGTTGTTCCAAGTGCAATGGCTGATCCACAATCTGATGAGGCGCACGCCATGGGTGGTGACTACATTGAGCATGGGAGGAATGCCGAGAATGCCAAGGGATAGAAGAGCCGTGGTGGTTCGAGTTCGAGGGATCCAACAGGGGATCTTGTGCATCACATGACGAAGCTAGATTTGTTCGTCACCGATGTCCAAGGTCGTCGACCTGACCTAGACCGTGGATGGAATGGACGCCGATAGGGAGGAGCTCGTAGTTGAAGTGTAAGAGCTCAAGACCGGCATGAGAGAGCTTTGACACGAGTTGCTGGGGACCCTAAGGTAAAACTCACACAACGGGATGGATCCCTGGTGTGACATCCAGATTTTCGGTTTCTGATTTCAATTAGATAAATTGGGCATTTCATCGACGCGACTACAGTGTTTTTTTCTGAGTTGACTACTTATGAGATAACTAGACTAGCTGGGTGAACTATTAAGGACTTTAAAGCAGATAGACTTGAGAATTCGACTAAGAATCGATTTCTCAACCTTGCTCATCTTTAGAGATCATTATGGCACAGTTAAAAATCAAATTAAGATCAAAGATAGGTCGGCTCGACCGAGATGAATGACCGATCGTGGGTGACTCCACTAAATTGGAAAATTCTTATCGACTAGCACTAATTTGATTTTACTGTCATTTTGGTACCCTGTGTCCATATTTGAATCTTCGAGATTTTCACGACCATCGAGAGTCGCCAATGTGTCGAGTGGGTTCATCATGGCTCGAAAAAAATCAACCACGGGTCATTTGTCCTAAAAAGTTCTGAAAACTATCTGATAGCCTAGGTTACGCTAAAAACGCATCGAATGAAAATTAACTGTGAATTCAAGTCCGATTTCAGAAATTGAAGATTCTGTCATGTTGCAATAAATTCTAGGATAAGTTTGAGGGGTTTAATGGGGACAAACAATCAATGGAAAGGATAGAATTTGTGGGCTCCTCAGCAGCTTCTTCAGCAAGTCAAGACTGCCTCCTCCATCAGAAGCAACTCCTGCTCTTGCCTTTCCTTCAATTTTTAATTGAAGTCTGCAACTCCACCAAAAGTTCCCCTCAGCCGCGTGCCATCCCACCAACTACTTCTCCTCCCCTTCATTCACGACCACTTGTCCGTGAGCCAGCTTCCATCGATCAACCATCAGCAACCAAAGACCTCGTGTGACCCTCCTACTGCTCGACACTCAACCCACGTTCCATAGAGCAGCAACTCCACGCGTCCACAGCAGCATCCCACTGAAGCAGCTGCCGCACGTCCGCAGTTGGTTCCTCCGTCCACCAACTTGAAGACCTCCACTCACGAAGCCAGCGAAGACCCAAGCTGCTCGAACGTCCACCAATTTCGACCTCTGCTGAGTCAATCCTTGCCATGGAGCTTCCATCTTTGACCGCCAGCTACCATCTCCACGTGCAACTCCATTCCACCAAAGACGCACGCCAACTTGCTCCCATCCTCGTGCGGTTCATCTCACTCGAAGTTGCCTTCATCAACCCTTCACTACTTCTGATTTCCCTAGTGTAGACGTCACGGCTCCTTCTCGTTCAACTGCTACAGCCCACCGAAGCACACATCATGAAGCCTACAACAAGATAAGCCCAGTTCAGAATGAGGCCGAGGTTTGTTTGAGTTGAATTCATTGCAAGACAAAGTCGCCCAAGCCATAAAGCCTTGGTTTTGGCATAAATAGGATGCCGGGTCCATGTCTCGCTTGGTGCAAGGGTCTCCTAAGGCCGCAAGGTCCTAAGTTGACATTGAGGTGTGTCGATCTTATATCTTGATTAGTACATGGATCACCCAAATTCACGTGGTCTTGATAAGGCACCAAGCATGCTGATTTCTATAGTCCAAGTGGACATGGGGGCTTTGTGCTTGGCGTTGAATCAACCGTGAGCTGAGGGTCATTCTTGATACATGTGCATTCACATCGGGTTGTAGCCGAGGTCCATCAAGCTTGGGATCGTCACTAAAGCCAGGTGTACCCAAGCCTCGAGGTCTTGGACCGGTATTGAGGTGTACTGTTTCTGAGCCTTGTTCAGTACAAGGATTGGCGCTAAGTAATTGATTCCAATTACGAACCACATATCATTCCTGACATATTTGCTAGTGAAGTATAAGAAACTCATGACACACATGAATGAATGAGCATGCATTCAGGCCATGCATGTGTTGACTAAGAGAAAAGATAAAACCGACTTGTATGATGCATTTATGCATGCACTTAAAGAGGAAAAGGCGTCCGTCACCACGCAGTGTTGGTGGCAATGCCTCGTTCATTGAACGAGATGCCTCAATTGGGCCGAGATGCCTTGATTGAGCCAGGATGCCTTGGTTTTAAACCCGAAAGCCTCGAGAAGCTAGTCCCAAGAAGCCTTGGTTGAGCTGAGATGCTCTGGTCGAGCTAGGAAGCCCAGCAAGAAGCTAGAAGCCCCGCTCGAGCCGAGAGGGCATGGTTGAGCCAATACGATGCTAAATGAATTTGCATGAGTGTTGGTATTTGCATAAGTATGATGTGTTTATATATTTATTGATAAGCCAAAGGTAAGTATGCATTGAAGCATGTTGCGATGGACAGTTGCATGTAGTGAAGGGTAGCAACAAGTTTGCTATAATTTGTCATCGACACTATTTGCGAGTGTTATACTTGCTAAGCTTCGATGATGAGATGCTTTACTAATAAAGAACTATGAATTTTACTTACTAACTTTCCCCAAAACTCATCCCTTATCTTTCAATCTTGTAGGCATGGAAATCTCTCGTCAATTTTGGGAGCTACAATCACACTAGAGAAGATAGGATTTTCCTGGCCTATGCAGAAAACTTGTAGTGTGATGCAAAAAGAAAAGAGGGCTTGTAAAAGTACTGTTATAATATAAGTCAATGTGTTTAGTATGATGTACGTCCCAATCTTCCGGCCGTTGTTTGTCCTCGGAGTTATTTGTTCATGTTTCTGCATGTGCATGATAACAAGATAAAAAAAAAAAAAATTAGGATGGCGACGAGCTTGGGACATCGTGAAAAATAACCCTTGCCGCTCGTGACCTTGGGGATGGAGTTAGGGTCATGACAATTTTTGGTATTGGAGCAAGGGTTATTATCAAGAGTCATAAGGTGCACTGGGAGTCATGGGATAGAAAATTAGAAGATCACATGCATGATATGTGATTGCTTGCTTGATTGTTCTTTCTCTATGAAGTGATGATTACTGATTTTGATTGCATCGTGGATAATTTCTCTAGAACTCTATAGCTATATTCTTTAATAGCCAGTATGAGTTCCCAAGATCAGCGACTACCCATAGAAAATCAGCTCAGGACCCAAATGCTTCAAAAGGAAAATCGAGACAGGATCCCCAACTTGATGGAATTCTGCAAGTTCTGACTAATGTTGAGAGCTTGATGGAACAGCAGGTTCAACGGCAATGAGCCTATGTTTCCACTAACACTTCGATGTTTGGAAACAAAAATAAAATGGCAAATGCCCTATGCAAGAATTGGTTGAACAATTCTTAAAGCTACGACCTCCAAAGTTTTCCGAGACGGGCCGAAGAAGTTGAAATCAGAGTGGCACAGCGAAAGCAAGGTGGAGCTAAAGTTTCCAACATGGGATTTGGACAAGCGAAGGTCCATCATGGGATACATCTTTACTCTTATAAGTGGAGCTATTTCATGGAGGACAATGCTTCAATTTACTATAGCATTGTCTACAACCTAAGCTGAGTATATGGCAATAATTGAGGTTGCGAAGGAAGGAATATGGCTGACTAGTTTGGTTACGGAGTTGGGTTTAAAGCAAGACAATGTTGCACCATATTGCGATAGCCAAAGTTCAATATGTCTCGTGAAGAATTAGGAACGAAACACGTTGAAGTTCGGTATCGCAAGATTCGAGAATTTATGGAGAATGGTAGCATTGTTTTGAAGAAAATCCATACTAAAGATAATCCTGCAAATATGCTCATGAAGACGGTTACTACAAAGAAGTTCAAGTCTTGCATGGACTTGATTTCTCTCACTCATCATTGAAGTTGATGAAGACAGCATCGGTCTAGGTGCAGGCATTACCTTTGCAAAGGGATGGTGTAGGGAGAGGTATATTCATTTTCTTGGTTTGAGGGGAGGCTTGTGGTTTATTCAAGCCAAAGGTGGAGATTCGTTGATGTTGTCTTGAATTCCACGAAGTATCGATCGATAAGAGACTCGGAAAATTCGATTGGGAAGTCTAGGAAGGGTTGGAATGGCAGCTGCCGATTGGTTGACTAGCTGGTCGACCAATGGCCAGATTGGTTGATCGGAGTGAAAAAATTCAATTTTCTACTGATTGCTTGCAGCCTACACGTGTCTAGATATATTTCCTATTTTTGGACCTATATGCATGGGATTTCATGGGAAATAGTCCTAATTCAATGTAATTGAAATATGTCATGATATTCTTAATATTTGGGGGATAATCAGTAAGGTCTATTAGTTAGTTTCTTAAACTGATAAGATCTTTAGGGTGGAATACCTTTCCAATTGGAATTAGGGAAGTGGGGATCTAAAGATCTATTTATTGAGCATTGTACCTTGTATCTAAATATACTCTTTAATAAGAGATCATCTCTCTCTCCGTGGACGTACGTGGATTTTCACTGAATTATGTAAATCTCCATCTTCTTGATTATTTTATTTTATTTTTCATCTTACCTAGTTAGGGTGCTCATCTGCAAAATATAATCTAGATCGAGGAGCTGTTAAGCCGTGCGAACGCTAACCCAAGCGTTTGGAAATTTTGGTTTGGGAATTTTGGTTTGTGAATTTTGGTTTGTCCCTCTCTTCTCACTGTCTCATTCTAATTCAGAAAGTCTCACCCGCATTTTTAACATCTTTTTGCCCGGAATACAGTGAAGCCATGCTAGAGTAAAAATAGGGAATTTTTCAATGCATGCAGGAGTTGGCCATAGACATAAAATGTAATGGTTATGCTAATAATTAATATAGCATAATGATAATAACATGGCTAGATAAGCCCAAAACAACATCTTTTTTAATTTATTTTTTTAATTTAATTTAATTATTATTTAATTAATAAATTCAAGGGTTGAACGACGTCGTTTTGTACATTGATTGCTAAGTAAAGATTCCGGTGAGTCACGTACACTACTTCGGATTTTCGGCAAGTCTCATTAGAGTTGGTACTTAAATGTCTATTTATATATATATAAAAAGTGGCACAAGTGTATATTTTGAAAGTTTTAGCACTTATTGTTCACCCATGCCAAATTTTGGCAATTAAGGTGTACTTTTACCAAGTTTGGTCTAATTCATCATTGACTCCCTTAAGTCCATCACAAGTGTTAAATTCATTTAAAGCCCTACTACCATGTTTTCTCTAATGTGTAACTTATGAGTAGTGTATCCCTCACCGCACGGGTGTGCTTTTTATTCTAATCCGAGTGGCTTGCTCGAAATTTAAATCGATAAGGATTAGTTGGATAAAACAAATCTAAACATATCCCATGCTTGCTACCGGTTGCACTATGCATGTGGACAAAATAGTTTACGCGCATATGAAGGGATTAGTCGATCCATTAGATAAATAGTCTGATTTCGCCTTTAGGCCAGCAAAGTCCTTTTATGTGTCGGCACCACACTCCCAAGATAATCGATATCTCGAGATCCCTATCATCCGGCAAATTCTCTCTCGACATGTCAACCATTCCCAAAAGCAAGAGCGTTGACCGTTAATAAAGATGCCACTCCTATTGCTCCATGCAGAGAGCAACTTGTGCGGTGCCTCCTCCTCCTGCAACTTGTGCTGTGCCTCCATCTCCTGCAACTTGTGCTGTGCCTTTATCTCCTGCGAAGAGAGAGAGAGAGAGAGAGAGAAATATGTTCCTCACTTATACCTTCATTGTCTCTTTCTTCCATTATTTCTTCTCCCATATATAGCAGGGGATAGCTTCATTAAGAAGCCATGCAAAATCATGGAGATAGTGTTACCTTCTGACACGGGAAGACCTCAGCTTGTGATGATTCATGCTGTGCCTCCATCTCCTGCAAAAAGAGAGGAGAGAGAGAATATGTTCCTCACTTATACCTTCATTTTCTCTTTCTTCCATTATTTCTTCTCCTATATATAGCAGGGGATAGCTCCATTAAGAAGCCATGCAAAATCATGGAGATAGTGTTATCTCCTGACACAGGAAGAGCTCAGCTTGTGATGATTCATGGTTATAGGGCATTGCATGATTTGTGAAGCGAGGAGAATGAAGCCAAGGATGAATTGCCGGCGACTTTAGGAATTCAATGCGAACGCCTTTCAAGTCTCTCATTGCAAGTCTCCAATTTCTGTTGGCAATTCATTCTTGGCTACGTTGGTCTCTCTTCACTTCATGTCATGCCATGGAGACCTCATTTTCTTAGCTTTCTATATCTCGAGGATTAAACCCTGAGGGAGTGTCGACCCACACCGCACAGGGTCTGCACACCGAGGAAATCTACTACAACATGCAAATCGGTCCATCCCAGGACCCCGCATTGCAGGTGGCGTCGCGGTAAGAAGGGCAACTCCTCATCCATCTTGATGATCAATCCAGTCCCTCAATCACCACGCCATTAAATTCGGATTTCATTCATCTTTCCATGTCAAACAATTTAGCCCCTGCCGACATGTTGAAACGACCACTACAACCATTCCCACCACCCCCATACCGTTGCATGTATATCCACAAAGTGCGAGACGGCAAAATTTAGACGCATTGGTCCCGCAAGGATGATTGGCGGCATGGCTTGCTAGAACTTCATCTTTTTGGTCTGATTAGCCCAGTCAGAACAAATATCATTTTCCACACCTTAAGATAATTAAGTACCATCAGCTTGAAAAGATACAATCTAATATGTGCAACTAAAGCAGCATCTAATCTTCTACTTATTCATCAAAAAACATCGTTTATAGGAAATACTCAAAATCCCCACGTTTCATATCCGACAAGCTGCTTACGAATTCCAATCCAGTCAAGCCAAGCATTGCACCCACATAGGCCAATCCAAGTACTCTTGAGGTTACAGCTTCAAAGGCTTTTCTGAGTTAAAGCGTCCTGGTACAGCAATAAAAGATGTAAAAAAACGATAAGTCATGAATATTGTTACTGCTGAACATCAGATTCAAGGAGAAAAAATTGACAATTTACAGATGCTTAATAACTGCCCTTATTTTTAAGCAACGATCAATTGTACATTCGTGTGATGTACAAGCCATAAAGAATTGTTTTAGACCTATCTTTGTCTTATTACAACAAAGATCACGAACGACTTGCCTCAGAGATACCAAATTCTTGCTTCTCATCAATGGCGGCATGGCTTGCTAGAACTTCATCTTTTTGGTCTGATTAGCCCAGTCAGAACAAATATCATTTTCCACACACCTTAAGATAATTAAGTACCATCAGCTTGAAAAGATACAATCTAATATGTGCAACTAAAGCAGCATCTAATCTTCTACTTATTCATCAAAAAACATCGTTTATAGGAAATACTCAAAATCCCCACGTTTCATATCCGACAAGCTGCTTACGAATTCCAATCCAGTCAAGCCAACCTTTGCACCCACATAGGCCAATCCAAGTACTCTTGAGGTTACAGCTTCAAAGGCTTTTCTGAGTAAAAGCGTCCTGGTACAGCAATAAAAGATGTAAAAAAAACGATAAGTCATGAATATTGTTACTGCTGAACATCAGATTCAAGGAGAAAAAATTGACAATTTACAGATGCTTAATAACTGCCCTTATTTTTAAGCAACGATCAATTGTACATTCGTGTGATGTACAAGCCATAAAGAATTGTTTTAGACCCATCTTTGTCTTATTACAACAAAGATCACGAACGACTTGCCTCAGAGATACCAAATTCTTGCTTCTCATCAATGGCGGCATGGCTTGCTAGAACTTCATCTTTTTGGTCTGATTAGCCCAGTCAGAACAAATATCATTTTCCACACACCTTAAGATAATTAAGTACCATCAGCTTGAAAAGATACAATCTAATATGTGCAACTAAAGCAGCATCTAATCTTCTACTTATTCATCAAAAAACATCGTTTATAGGAAATACTCAAAATCCCCACGTTTCATATCCGACAAGCTGCTTACGAATTCCAATCCAGTCAAGCCAACCTTTGCACCCACATAGGCCAATCCAAGTACTCTTGAGGTTACAGCTTCAAAGGCTTTTCTGAGTAAAAGCGTCCTGGTACAGCAATAAAAGATGTAAAAAAAAACGATAAGTCATGAATATTGTTACTGCTGAACATCAGATTCAAGGAGAAAAAATTGACAATTTACAGATGCTTAATAACTGCCCTTATTTTTAAGCAACGATCAATTGTACATTCGTGTGATGTACAAGCCATAAAGAATTGTTTTAGACCCATCTTTGTCTTATTACAACAAAGATCACGAACGACTTGCCTCAGAGATACCAAATTCTTGCTTCTCATCAATGTCGGACTTCTCCTCTGAGCCTGTATTGGCGGTTCAAGCCGTGTATGACGCTGAAAATATCTTAAAAACTTCACAATAACTGCAATGGCAGCTTCCTTCCTCTTGTGCACCTTGGTTACAGATAAAAAGAAGACAGGAAAGAAGAATTCCTCCAACTGAAAAGTTACAATAAAACAAGAAAAAAGACTTGCTTATCTGGAGGTGCAGAAGGCCCGTGGGAGAGCATTCACGTTTTAACTCAGATAGCATAAATACAGTTAATGGAAATAAAAAATGGGACTGATACAGAGAAGGCAACTTTCTAAATTTCTCTCAAAGGCAGCCAAACTTTACTGAATAGTTACAATTTTCTGGGGACTAAGATACCCTGTAGAGCATATGAACGCGTCAATCCTGGGCTTCATCTGCATTAGCATAAAAACCTTTCACGTGGTCATCAATAGGTTGTTCAAAATCAAGGACAGCATAGCATGGATACAACAAGCAACACAACCTGCCCCTAGCATCTGTCTTATATTTCAAATTTTACAGAAGCTTGACAGTGCTCGGAAGTCACTAACAAGAGCATCTATCCATTTTGTGTGCTGAAGCAAATTATTGTAAGATATATAAACACGAGGGGGGCTGTGTGTATGATCATTTGATGTGTTGCCTTGTCAATCTTTAACAAGAGAAAAGGCAATTAAAGACATTTAATGCTAAAATAAAGATACAATGTCTCCTCTTCCTACCACACTTGTCACATTTCACCAAACTTCCTAAAATGAGGAAGACATTAGAGGATGATTACTCTGCTTAGCAACCTTATATAGTGTGTGCTTTCCACTTTTATCAGCACCACTGGTGGGTTCGCCTTCATGGAGGCACACATTATGTCCTGAAATATGGAGCATCTGTTCATATATAAGGACTCAAGAGACTTCCAGTTTCTTATCCATATATCTCCCTGGGAACTGCATTGCTAATTTGCTTTTGGAGATTGGTAGATCTCAGAGTTCCTCTGAATCATAGAAGCAATTAAATGTTGAGAAATGTTGATGGTCTTTTTGTCCGGGGTTGGGATCGGGATCGGGATCGGGTTTTAGGATTCTGGTAGCAAAGACTACATAATCCCATAAAGAGTTTGACTAAATCTAAGTGATATAAGTTCAAATATAATGGTGCTAATTTTTTTTTCTACTGGTGAAGAAAGAGTATCCTTAACATTTACACTAGGGGAACAGGTGGTGAAAGCTGCTAGAAGTAATCTACTCCTATCTCTCCTCCACCCAAATCCCTCTTATGATAGCTTACTGTACCTAATTAAAAAATTTCCCTTTTAAATGATAGCAAAAAAGAGATATGTCAGCGTATAAAGCATAAACACAGGAAACTTTTAATTTCAGTTCTCTTGCCGCCATGTTTCTATTGCTGATCATCAAGATGATTCAAATATATAAGCAAACTTTCAACTACATTCATACAGCACAGGAATTTGGATTCCTGGCATAAGCTACATACACACACAAATAAGCACAACACTAGCTACCGCTTACATTCACTTCCTGCCACCACCCAAGGCTCCCCTTCCCCGAAATAATTCATCAATCCGAGCCTTGATTTCCTCAACCGACTTTTGAGGGTGCTTCCTCATTTCAGCAACACTCTGCAACCTTCCCACAAAAGTTTCATAAGCAGGCACCAGCCATTTTGTCACTGAGATCCTCAAGTCCTCCCTTAGCTGCTCATCAAAGATGACACAAGATGATTGCACTCTACATGTTTCCTCAAAGCAGCCATTGAATAACTTGACTTTTTCCTTCATAGTCCTCGGGTCTGCATTGGGAGCTAGAGAGGCATTGTCTGGCTTCAACACACCCATAACCTTACTCCATGAGCTTCTGATATAGCTCATCTGATATTGCCGCACCTTTGCAGTGTGCTTTCTGATCCAATCCTCCCCTAAGAGTAAACCCAAATCATTGCCTTTCGCCTTCTCTACAAGGTACCTTCCATTATTCATCATAAAAATAGAACAGAGAGCAGAATCCCTGTAAATCTTTGATTTGGCCTCTAAATTACTCTCCAGAAGTTCCATGATC
This sequence comes from Eucalyptus polyanthemos subsp. polyanthemos, assembly GCA_017140185.1. Lineage (NCBI taxonomy): Eukaryota > Viridiplantae > Streptophyta > Magnoliopsida > Myrtales > Myrtaceae > Eucalyptus > Eucalyptus polyanthemos. The sequence continues at coordinate 40,182,220 of CM029459.1, read as the reverse complement.
CATTCCATTTGGACTGACAGGGAGGATGAAGAGGCTCGACTGTCAAGATCTGGATATTCTTTAGGAGACACAATACTCTCCTCAAAAATTTGTTCGAGGATCTGCCGAGATCGGCAAGCGGCTCGAAGATAGTTCATTACATATCGAGTAATTGGATGCAGCCCTCCACCGGGAACAGCAGCTTTTGCTGGATCTCGGCGGATCAAATTCTCTAATTCCATGAATATCCCTCTAATTGCCTCTCCTAGCCTCTTCCAAATAGCAACAGCTTCATTTCTAAGAACCAAGCAGTACTGATCAGAGAACAAAGACTCAAATTCAGGCATCAAGTCTCTCATCGTCTCAAACACGTCAAGAACTTTAAACAGGCGCTCAGGTGCCCTCGACCCAATCGCGACTGCATCAGCAAAGTTCAGGAGTTGAATGACACAGCCACGGCACACCTCCATGAAGCAGAGATCGGCAGCCGAAGATAAGCCGAAGAAGACACGATCGCAGAGGCGGCGCTCGCTGGGGAACAGGATATAAAGAGCCACTTTCATGGCCTTCATCCACCGGTCTATCTCTTCTTCCAACTCCTGCCATGGCAATTTCTGGGCTTCCTCGATGCTCAATTTCTGTAAACCCAACCTCGACATGCTCTCCTCCAAGAATTCCCTCCTGCAGCTGCTGTAAACGTGCGAACACTCCTTCCCAAACCTCGCAGCCACCATGCGCTTCGCGATCTCATGCAAATCATTTATCGTTCCCGACGGCAACGCGTCGATCACGATATCAAAGTCGTCCCCGAGCGGCTGCGCCACCGGAACCTGCCGCTCGTCTCCATCGCCTCCCTGCTCATCGTCATCCTCATCCTCTGAGTCGAACGAGAGGTCCCCGTTCGACTCGCCGCGTCCGTACGGCCGGCTCAGCTCAAAGGCCTCCCCGCCCACCTCCATCAGAGACCTGAACTCGTCCTCGAGGCGGAACATCGCCTGCTGCGTCAGTTCCTCGGCGCGGCTCAGGCAGGCCAGGACGGCCTTGTCGGAGGCGGGCGCGGAGGCCAGGTCCCTGACGGCCGCGATCAGCTCGTCGACGGCATCGAGGAACGCGGCGGCGTCGGCGGCGTCGGCCCAGATTGGGTTGTCGGAGGTGACGAAGTGCGAGATCTGGCGCTCCAGCACGCTGAGGTTGCGGTCGAGCGCCGCGTAGGCCCGGGGGTCGCCGTCGGCGGCGGCGGCGGCGGCGGCGGCGGCGGCGGCGGAGGGGGAGAGCTTGTCGCGGGAGAAGCGGCCGTCGAAGTTGGAGAAGATCTGGAGGATGTCGTCGGCCATGGACTCGTCGCGGCCGAGCGTCTTGGCGATGTGGCGGGCGACGGCGAGCAGCTTCTCCTCGCCGTTCTCGGCCATTTCCAGGAGGAGGAGGAGACCGGCTCGAACTGCGAGAGAGAAAGAGAGAGAAGAGTCTTCAGTCAGTTATGGAGGAAAGGAGGTAAAGGGAAGGAAAAAGACCGAAAGAGATGACGTGGAAAGACGAAGGCCGAAGAGAAAGGAGAAGAGAGAGAGGGGGGAGAGAGCTCTTTTGACTTTGCCCTCCACGTGTCCCGCAATCAGACTCTAGGTGGCCGTTGTGGGGGGAGCGAAATTCCAATTTTGCCCCTGCATTGACTCTCGATTTTCAAACCGCCCGTTTTTGAATCGAAAATTCGCACCGAGCAACTGGGAAAAGAAGGCGCGGCGTGCTTCGGTCGGAACGCGAGAAAAACCGTGTATTTGTTCTCCCTCGTTTCGTGTCTGTCGGGGGGTGGAAATTAGGGAATGATAGTGGTGGTCAACAAAAAAGGCAGAGAGAGCCGTGGAATTGAAGTCGGTACTTATGAAGCTAGAGAGAGAAATAAAACACGGGGCGATTTTTTTTCTCCGTATTTGGTAGGAAGAAATTCTTTCCGGCTATCGCTCTAATTAGTTTTTTATACGTGGATGACATTCATAGCTTGAAATTCATCGATCGGCAGATTAATTAGATGAGATTTTCTCCGATCAGAAATCGAGGAAAACATGATATGTAAGAGGGTGGTAACCACAGAAAATTTTCAATGCGAGTTGAATGGAAGTCTGACCCCGTTTTGGTCTAGATTCAAGTCAAAGTTGAAGTCCTAAGCATTTGAAGCAAGCGAAAAAATTCAAAGTGCGCAAAGGTACAATTCTAATGTCCTAAATCAAGCAATGAAATTGTGGCTGACTACATACGCTTGGACTTGCTGGGGCCTTCTCAAGTGTAGTCGAAGGGAGGCGTCAATAACTATTTGTCTTTTGCAGAAGAATTTTTTTAAAAAAGTCTAGGTCTATTTTCTCAAGCACAAGAGCGATATGCTTGGTTAGTTCCTGGCAAGGAAGGTAATGATCGCATAGCAGATAGTGAGAAAAATCATGTGCTCGAGAATTGATTAGAGGATCAGAGTTCTATTTAAAGGAGATCATGTAGTTTTATGCGATGATATTATTTAATGAATAGATCACAACATCACCTACAATTGTGCAAAGAACTCTAGAGAAACCATGGTTAGGTAAGTGATGGTACTGGATTGAAGGGTATGATGCTTGGTTATACTCATGTAAGTGATTGCATGCCATAGCTAAGGACAAGAAGGTGCGTACTCCTAGGTCATGCACTTGTAGTGAAGAGACATAGGCTGTTGTGCACAGGTGAGGATTCACTTGGGTTTATGATAAGCAACAATGTTATCTTCAACAATTTGCTCCGTTTCCAAAGAGGAGTGAGTAATCAATTGTAGAAAAAGATCTCAATGATATCCAAAAATAGGTAGAACTTCATGGAGAGCCCAGAGAAGAGGAGAGTGCTAGAGATGTGATGCAGATGAGAGATGCACGACTTGGGTACTGGGATTTGGAAAAAGTTGACTACTAGCGTATTTAGAGTCTACTAATCCTTTATTTCAATTCATGCACATATGGTTCAATTTTATAATTCCCTAATATATTCACGATCCTATTAGTATGTTATCTTCCTCTCACTCTCTTCATTGTGACTTCCAAAAAGATCCCTTTGTGTGTAAAAAGTTAAATGTAATTAAAATAATGTATGAAGTAAATCCACATAATATTTCCACCAAAAGAACAAACCTACAGTATGCAATGTCATCAAAGATTCATGCATATGTCAGTTCTTTTGAAATGCAACGAAGTGATTAATATGAGCCTAATACCCTAAAAAAACATCAACCTTTACTTGAGTCCCCAAATCCGTTCCATTAATTCTCCATCCAAAATTTCTTCTTGACAATCAAGACATGGAAAACTTACAAACACAAGCTACTTGAGTGTCTCAAGGCAAGCCAAGTCAAGTATGAGAGATTGAAGACTGAGTGCAAAATCGAAGATCCCAAATGAGATAAAAAGAAAACTCCCTTAAGAGTAAGAGTATATGCAGAAAACCAATCCTACTTGTTCTACTTTTTACCCAAATTTTAGATCCAAAAATATGTCATTTGGGCTGACCTAGAAATTTATCTCTAAAAGATGTCTTTTCAAACATAAAATTTGGGGAAAAACTAGAGCAATGATGTTGAAATGACAAAGAGGATTGCTAAGGACAATTTTGGACGAAGGTTAATGGGATAGATACAAGACTCAAGTAAAATTTGATAGTATTTTATGAGACCAAAAAAATTAGGGTAGAATTGAGGACCTAAAGTTGGAGGTTTTTTTATAAGAAAAAAAAAAGTTTAAGGTAAAATTGAGATTGGAATCAAAGTTGAGATTTTTTTTTAGAGTATTATGCCTATAAATATGTATCTATTTATTCCTTGATTCATAATCGATAAAGCGGCATTTGGTCATCTAGATTTGGATTATGATATGATAGGATAAGGTGGGATTAGAAATCCTCTAATTATTCTCCATATTTGTGAAAAATCCAATCATATGTTCAGCGCAATCTGGGATAAGATAAGGCTATGATTCTTCAGTTTAAAAAAATAAAAGTCAAAATTGACATGGAAGGTACTGGGCACGAGAAAGCAGAAATGGTTTGTGAAAACAAATCCAACAAGAAGAGGAAGGTTCTTGACGAGATTGGAAAGACTGTTGAATTGTCGCAGAGTGGTTTGAACTTTGAAGGTCAATTTTATGGCCTTTCCCAGCGGGAGGAGGCTGAGCCTAGCCCCTTGGAAATTCATTAAAAATTTTCAGTTCATTTTTCTTGCCTTGAGGATTCACAATCGATTTTAGAGAGTTGAAAGGGTAATGAAAATGCGAGACGTGAAACCTCAGCACCACGGCCTTCTCGCAGGCAGGAACCGCAAGCTCTCAGGCGTAAGCAATTCGGCAAAGGCCGTGTTGATGGGGACGACAAGGATGATCCTGGTGCTGCCCTCGTCGGCCTCGAATTCCTGGACGACGCCGGAAGGAGCGACGTTGAAGTTGTGACCGTCAATTAGGGCTTTGGTGATGTCGAGGTCCAGAGGAAGGGAAGTCTCGGAGGCCATGAGGCCTAAGCTGTGGGGGATGATGAGGAAATTGACGATGAAAGTGGAGAGATTGTAAGGGACAGTATTGATGGGCTCGAGGAGGGTGGCGTTGGGGGAGAGGGGTGGGGGGCAGAGTTATCAAGTTAATTTAAAATATATATAATTCAAACTTATTCCACTCCCTTTCCCGAATTTCTTATCGACATTTTATCTGGGTATATCCAAATTTATCCAATCCAGATGACATTGCCAAATACCCTATAGGATTCAAATCCGGACTATCAAATATAACCTTAAGAGTCCATGTGACCAGCAGGGGTAGGTCAAGTTTTTGTAAAGGAGAAACAAAATTAGGGAAGCAACGAATGAAGGACTGAAAACGATGGGTAAAATGAGAATTTTAATATGGCAACACTCAGCAGGGCATTGTCGGGTTGACAATCCTGTTGGGTTGACGGTAAGCCTTAAGGACTCAGATCTTCATGCACATAAAAATTGGTCGTGGTAAGGGAACTTCATCTATGCCGATTAAGAGGCAGTGCAGTAAAATGGTCATAATATTTTGACAAATACAAAACTAATTTCATCAAATGAATCGAAATATAATTTTGGGAGGAACAATGATCAGAGATTGGCCACTTTAATATGCATTGTGGACCTTAATAGTAGCAAGCATTTCATACGTGCGAAACCTGATTTCCTTCATTCCTGGGTTTCCATCCTCACTGTACCCGTATCTGATGTGGAAAATTGCACGGTTCCAACCTTCAAAGAGTACCGGAAAAACTTTCAATTGGCGATCAACATATAAAATCTCAATTTTGGCATTGCTTATAGACATTTGATTTCGCTTCTTCAAGCGAATCTAGATCTTCAAACGGTCTGCAATTCGTCTGGGGTAAAGCAATTTTAATGACTCTAAAGGGCAAATGGCGTAAACCGATGAAATGGTATATCTGGTATAAGCCCACAAAAACAAATTATCAGGGTGATTTTGCTCGGAATGAGGACTTCACGAGGACATACAGTTGATGATCAATGGAATAATAAGCGGATTTGCACTTGACATACCCAGGTTGGTCCAGCACCCTGCAGATCCATATCGTCGAAGATTCCGGCTTGTGATTCCTATTGTTGAATTGCTGGTGCTCCGGCATACACGTTACAGGAAGCTATAGCTAGTTTCTAGCTTTAGTTGTCATCCCATTACAGATAAATAAACAAAAGAATAAACAGCGGTGCGAAGGATAATGTATTTCATGCAATGGGTATGGCCAGAAAACAATAAAACATGACGTAACAAGCCAATGCAAAATGAGTGATTCTGAAATTTAAGAGCAAGACAGAATGAGATGCCATATCACACCGGCAATGCAATTAGTTGATGTCATCACCACAACCATATAAACTGACACGGAAAATTCTCTCTTGTACGAAAGACCATTCTAGATAAACTATAGGAAAGATATCTTGAATAGATCCCACTGAAGAAGGCTAACAAAGAAAACTAACGAGAATGATTAAACTGCTGCAACATATAAGTACTTCTATGTATGCATAAGAAAAGGACCTGCGACTTATCTGCATACATCAATCTAGTGTGCATTGCAACTAAACATAAGAATAGGACCTGCAACTTATCTGCATCCTTCTATCTAGTGTGCATTGCAACTAAACATCAGAATTGCAAAATCTTCATTTGAGTAGGCAGATTACCCAAAAGTTCCAACTGAAAATTCAGATGCTCAGTCTTCCTTGTCTCCTGGCCTGTATTCTTTTCCTTCATTGTCCAAGGAAGAGCTGCTTGCTTGATCTGTCTCTTCTCGCGTACCAACTCGCAAGGGCTCTTCTTTGTTGATGCTTCGGATGAGCATAAATACACAAACCAGGAATACAATTATGTACACAGTTCTGACCCCAATAAGTGAATTGATGTAGCCCATAAATGATGGGCCGTTAACACTTTTCGCTTCTGTTCTTCCTTCCCTGAATCCTTCAATAAATTGTGTGATTTGAGATGCCTGATCCTCCTCATTGATCACTTCAGAACCAACCACCTTTCAAAACAAAAAGGGTTGTATGGATCAGTACAAGGCATTACTACTGTAACCCAAAACTCGGAAGGAGCAAGCTAATTGAATAGTGGAAAGTAATAAAGTCAAAATTCAATCATCACTAGATTTGGCCGAACTCCCTTGCTTTTCATTTCGCTTGGTGGAAAGGTTAGCAATAAGTCCAAGGGACCGGTTAGAAGTCATCATTATTTGCTCAACAATGGAAGTCACGAAAACGACATGTGATACCAACAAAACCTACATAGGAAAACAGACTAGCCCGCATAACCTGCATGAAGTTGATAAGAGATATGATGAATTCTATGCATAAAACTGGACAGTGGATATGGAATGACTGCACCTCACCTTAAAAAGAATAATTTTCTCAGATGAGTCCCTTATTTTAGGCAAATATTCATGTTTATCCACTGTCAAACTAGCTAAGCCAAATGTAGAGGCAAACCTATATAGTTTTAATTTCAAGAGAGAATGACTTAAATTACCTTAAGGATTTCAAAGAAGAAAACATTCTATAAAACTATAATTTCTCTTAGGAATCTAAGGAAAGCAAAGGAAAATAACCAGCCTTGCTGCTTTTACTTGCTAGAAGCAATGCCAAACCAAAAACTGTCTGGATTGGTAAGCAAATAAGGCACAGAGAGAGCATCAGCACCAATCCCATTCTATTTTCCCTCTATTGGCTACTTAGACTTCACAGGAGAAAAAAATGCAATATTTGCCCAATTACTTATTGTTGTCTCAACTCCATATCATCAAGTTTGAGCAAGTACGTATGCAGATATAACACACATAAGGTACTTTTGAAGTTTTCTTCAGCCTAAGATATCAATCAATATCCACCTATCGTCTCTTGACTTTCATGTCATTAGGAGCGCATAATAGCCAACTCAGCAATATTCAGTTAGAAAAATCCAAACCATTAGATAGTTAAATTGTTTAGAGTAAAAAAATGGACTACTAAATATGTAAAGCAAGGGAGCAAACACCTTCCAAAGTGTCAATAAGACTATCCAAAACCAAGAAAGCGAAGTTCAAAGGAAACTCCAATCCAATCCTCACTTCAAAGAACTATCTCTGTCCCATCAAAAGCAGATGCCCCATGAGATCTCTATGTCATCTAAAATTAAACTTCCTATATATATTCCATCAATTTGACATGTTCCTCACAAACACCATTGAGAAAGCTAAAACCCATTTCACTGTTCAAATATCAAACACAGAGGATGCCAGACTTGTCAAAGTCTTATGCAGTAAAATACAGTTCCTACAGCTGCATCTTCATCAAGGTGAAAGAATTAGCCAAAGCTCCAGACTTTGTCTCAAATGTGTACTTGCAAAGGCATAAATCCTAACTTCTCTATAGTACAATCCATTGCCAAATCAATAGCTTTGTCAAAAACAACTGAAGTCCAGTAGATGACAAACAAGGGGGTGGAGAGATATCCTTGTGAAATTTAAGCAACTTAATTGACATTATCAAGTTAAAGCTAAAATCAATACCAATCATGACTAAAATATTATATGCAGCTATTCAGGCAGATACACCCCTGCCAAGTGAATTACAAATTCTGTGTACTTTGACCAATTCCACAAATAAGTGGAAACACTCTGCATAAGTGCTGGAATAATTCAAGCTGAAAAATGCAATGTGCTCAAGTCATTGTCTCCTAGCCACGTTTTTCAGCATCTGTCAGGTATGAAATGTGGAATCATGTTCCACCAGCTCTTAACTTTGAAAAGACAACAGATACACGAGTATTATAACTTCAGAAATATATAATCAAGTTGCATTTTCAAATGTGTCACTACTTCAAAACTATATACTTACCATAAAGTACTCTTCATTGCCATCCCAAACAACCATTTTCGGGAGCTCAGACTTCTTGTTGATGCCAAATGACTCAGTAAAGTCTTCAAACTGTTTGAACCCAACATAAGCAAACACCAAGTCACGATTGGCACTTGCAGCAGCCTTCAGTAATTGGACCAATTTCTTTGATTTCTCTTCATTCTCATCTTCCATAATTGTCAACACAATTTTTCGCTCGTCATCTTTCAGTAACTTCAGTGTATCATAATTTATTGGCAGAGGGGAAGGAATAAAATTCTGCTTGATGAAGTCTTCCAAAAAATTTTCTGTTGATACAGAGCAAGAGGACTTGATGTTAAGCAACATAGGAAATACAATTCCATGCAACTAAAGATGGACCTATCACAGATACACACATTAACTTTTCATGTATTTAGAAACAGAGCACTTTAGGCAATAACTAGAAAAAACATCCAGTACTGAAAAGAATCTAAGCAAAATGAAGGAGCACCAGAATGTATAATGTAGAATGAGTAAGAAAAGATAGCACAGATGGCTAGCAACACTCCTTCGAAGATAAAATTGAAAACAGGCGAAATTAAGGTGTAAAGCACCATAGCAAGAATCAACGCAGTCCAAATAAGGTAGTTGAAGTAGATTATGGACCTACTTTGGCAAAAGAAATCAGCCTAATCAGGATGGAAGGTCAACACCATGTTTACCTTCAAAGGGACCATAGAAAATGTTCTGTTCGTTGTAATTCGGATGAAGGGATACCAAAGCAGGTACCTTGTCAAAGTCGTACACCACCATTATTTCCTCAGAAAAATCCTTTGCCACAGAAAACCATGCTTTTTTCTTGTATTTTTTTCCGAGATCTGAGATCAGCAACTCATTCATGCCAAAACCAATGAATATAGGAAAGTGGGTGCCAGCAGATTGAACAAATTCACCAACAGCAGAGTCTGAATCCAGAATGGAGACATCAGGAGCAACAAACTTCTTCAGAAAACGAACGAGTAAATCTGCTTTTCTCGGCCCATTATATTCCATGGGGACACCATGCATAAAAAGTTTGAGGGTAGGAAAACCACTGCATGCAATCAAGTATATCCATTATGGTCAAAAAATTCTGGACACTATGACTAGATATAAAGTAGAGGAGGCATTAAAAAAGAAGGAACACTGTGATTACAACAGTGGAAACATCATCACAGTATACACATTAACCATTTTCCAGGCATCAACTACAGAATGATTTGAGTCAAATTCTGCTAAGTAGATTAGTAAATGTGCTATTTAAATTTCCATTGTGGCAAGAAGCCAGTAAGATAGTGCCATACTCTATGTCATGTTTGACTGCAAAACGTGAGTACTTGTCAGCGTTAACTTTTGCGATCACTATAGGCTCCTTCAATCCAGCAAGAATTGGGGCAGCTGCATCTAACTGCAAGAGAATAACTAAAGTCAATTTTCTGTCAGCTTGATGTACCAATGGACCAGCATATTAAGACCTGCTGTACGACTGCATTGAAAGAGGTATGCACAATGTTGAAAATCAAATAGAAGCCATCACAATCTCATCAAGATTAATCAACCAAAGGATACATTCACTCCTCTATGAGGGCCAAAATAATAAGCATCCATCAACCAGAGTTGACCAAGCAGATCATTCATTCATTTCTATTTAAATTGGTCAAATGGAGGAAAATCCAGACACGTCCTACATTCAATGACATTGCACTTGTCAGTGATTCATCTCAAAAATGAAACTGAAGGGGTTCCACTGCAAAACATCAGTACCCTCAATTAGCAAAGACTCAGTTTTTCTTCAAACAAAGAACATCTACAGCCACCAAGGCTATTCCAAACATGAATTTCAGAGCATCTGACTAAATATTGTACAAACACAATGAACAAGAACAACTGTGCAAATAAATGAAAAATGTCAAGTGAAAATATCACACTGCCTAAAGCCTCAGACAGCACAACCCTGCTTTATGTTAGACAAGTACTACAATTCTACATTATTACACATGATGGCTCTTTCCCAAGCTCTCGCATTAAACAACCAGCAAAAGAAAGAAACCTCAAATCAATAAATTAACATGAAAAAGAGAAGGACCTCAGGGGCAAGGCGCTTGCAGTGGCCGCACCAAGGAGCATAAAAGTCAACTAAAACGTAATCAAACTTCGAGATCGCCGAGTCGAGATTCGATTCATCCAGCTCCAACACTGTCCCATCACTGGCCGAGAAGTTCTCGAAAGCCGACGACGACGACGACAGTGATTGCCGAGAGATTGCTAAAATCAGCACACCCACGATAAGAAACACTCTCATCTTCATGATCAGGCGATTTACACGCAAACCCACCACAATCCCAGACGACCCTTATTCACTCGCGACCTCCACTGTTTCTGTTCTCTATGTTCCGGTCCTCCCGATGCGTCTCTGCTGCAATCTGAACATCAAACGATTGAGCTGCAGCTCAAATTCCAAAACAACAAGCCCAAAAACTCGCGCTTGCTGCCAAAAGAAAGAGCCTTGATGGCACGAGAATCAGATCCGACCCAATGCAAAAATCAACACCAACAGCACCCACAAAAGCAATCAACAGATATAAAGCTCTAAAGGGTGGTGAGAAATCGCTGGAACGGAGCGAGCGAGACCGACCTGTGTAGATCCGCAAGTGAAGCGATGTATCGCTACCGGCTCGCTTGGTTTCTGCTCCTCTTGTGTTTAAACTCGTTCACTTCTCGTCTGATTTTCGAAGTCGTTGCTTCCGGGAGAACCGAGACCGGGAGTAGCGATCGATGATCTTCTCGTAAAAGAAGGAAAAAATTTACATTTTCGCCCCGGATTTTATGAGTCGTCTTAATTTCCCCCCAAGCAGATGTGAGAGAACTTCATTTTGTCCCCGTGCTTTTCAGTTTGTCACAATTTTGCCCGGAGGTAGTTGAAATTTTTTGCAATTTGAGCGCAAATCCTTTGATTCGCGTTTCTGCTGTTCCCCCGACATTAAGTAAAGGAATTATAACTGAGGAGAAATATTGAACATGGATAAAAAGAAATCTTTTAGATTAATATAATTTTTATAGCAGAATTAGGATTGCGATATTAACATGAGGATATAAAAGCCTGGAAGCTAGGGAATAAACAAGTCTTTTATTCTCCTATATTGAAAAAGGGAGCCCTCTTAATTTTAATAAATGGTTTAATGACAGATTAATTTCAAAGATTTGAAGTGTTGTTGAATTCGCTAAAATGAGAGTTGTCATCTAAGGAACTTCTGGTCATATTATACTGATGGTGCGTTTGTTTAAGGGAAAGAGTTTCCTGAGAATTGATTTTCTGGACTTTTCGAAAATGATTATTAATCGAAAACACTTTTTGATTATTCAAAATATTCATGCATAAACTTAGGAAATAAGTGAATTCCTAAATTGAAAAAGGTGAAAACAATTTCCAAAATTGCTTCTCTCGAATTTTTTTAATACTTTTTTCTTTTTTTCTTTCTTTTCTTTTTTTTTCTTTTTCTTTTTCCTTCTCCCTCCTTTATCGATCATCAACCTCACCATGTTTGGCGAGCTCAAGGCTATTGAGCTCGAGCTTGCTTGTGGCCGTCACCAGCCGGTCATGGTGGAGGAAGGACAAATAAAAAAGGAAATAAAAGAAAATAGAAAATAGAAAAATAATAAATAATTAAAATTTTGATTTTTTAAAATATATATAATAAAAAGAGAAAAATAAGAAATATTTAAAATTTTATTATTTGAAAAAATTATCAAATTAAAAATTTGAAATTATATATATAGACACACACACACACATATATTGCTTGATATAAAAATTACCGTATTATTGAATAATACTTTTTTTCGGAGAACATTTTCTTATCATTGTGTTTTTCATAAAATAAATGCATCATAAAAGTCGCGTTACATCATGTCCCGAAAAATCTTATGCTCTTTTACAAAGCGATCATGACAAAAGGGCTCACAATATTATTGTGAGTTGATGAAGGGTTGTAAAAATACTCTCCTTTTTCAAGCGCAAATTGGTGGCCAAAGGAAAATGTCAAAAGGAGAAAGAAAGCAAAAAGTTCAAGTTGCAAAGGACGTTTGAGGCGGCGAAAGATCTATGAATAAGGCTTATAGTGAAATTTTGAATGGAAAATTATCCAAAAATAATAATAAATTAAATCTATTGTGCTTTATCAATTCAATTCAAAAAAATTTAGAGAAAATCTCAAAATATGGCTTAAAGTACCTTAATTTTCTCAAATAAAGGCCCAAAGTAAACAATATTTCAAATAAGAGCCCAAAGTAGATATTATTTCAAATAGGGGTCTAAAGTACATAAATCATCTCAAATAAGGGTTTTTGGCTGATAGTGACTTTTCTTGGCATTGAAGAAGGGGTATTTTTGGTAAAAAAAATTGCATCTATATTTTTAAACTTTTTTTTATTTTTTTCATCCTTTTTTTTTTTTTGTTTTCTTTGCTTTTTTCCTCTTCCCTCCCCAAACATGGCTGTCAATGGCCGACGGAGGTCACCCTTGCCTAACTCAAGTGAGGGCTGCCCCTGCCCGATGTTGGCAAGGGTGACCTCCGCTCAGCATCTATGGAGGTCAGTGGCATTGGGTGAAGGATGTCCGGGCCTACGCAACAATCAATGATCCTTGCCCAAATTTGGGAGAGGGTCGTCAATCCTCCCCTAAGCACTAGTGACCTCGCTAGCCTTCGTTGTTGCCCTATCAGCGATGGGGTGGCGGCCACAAGTGGGAGGGAGCCCTCCCACCTGCTTTTGTGTGTGTGTGTGTGTGTGTTTTTTTTTTTTAGTTTTTCAAAGGAAAAAGAAAAAATTAAAAAAATTAAAAAAACCAAATTACAAGTTCAAGTCCTTCTTTGAAACCGATACATGAACTTTGGGCCCCTTATTTGAAATAAAGTTCATTTCAAGTCTTTATTTGAGAAAATAAGGGCACTTTGGGTTTTTATTTGAAACAATGTCCATTTTAAGCCATTATTTGAAATTTTTCTTTTTTTTATTATATTTATTATGCCAATTCAATCTATCTAGTTAATTTTAATAAAAAATCGCTAACATGAACATCGGTTGTTCTATGTGGTGCACTTGGTGCTAAAGTAGACAATTCTTTATAATTTTTAATATTTTACTCTCTTTTTTTGTCCATTTCTCTTTCTTCTTTTTTTCTTCCCTTCCTTGGTGACCCAGAGGCGAGGGCTGGTAATGATGAGGCTTGGCCTCACCTAGCCATTGGTGAGGTCGTCCTTGTCGGGTTGGTAAGGTCAACCTTGCTAGGGAAGCAAAAGAAGAGAGAAAAATAAAAGAGAAAAGAGAATACAAAATGTAAAATATTATTAAAATATTATTAAAATTATCGTCAACTATGTCACATAAGACTACCAATGTCCATATCATGATTTTCTGGCCAAAATCGGGTGGATGCACTAAATTGGCTGAAATGTAAAAAGTTGATTGGCAAAAAATAAAGTTTAACTTGTATTGGTACAATTGTAATGGATTTAGGATTTTCTTTTATTAATAATTCTCCCAATTTTTGAAGATATATCACAAGATGCAAAAGGTAAAGTCAAAGAAAGAGAGAGGTAGAACGGCCTAAGGAAGGGGGGGGGGGAGTTGCTTTTCTACGAGTGTGAGAGATAAATGGATAAGTTGAGAGTGTCTCTATATGAGCAAGTATTGTTTTTGAGTGATTTGAGTGTGGTATGAGAAAACATATATATATATATGGCTATGTGAGATAATTTTTTAGTGTTATACTTGTAATGCAATTTGGTATAACAAGTGTGTTTTGAGTTGTCTATTACAATTCAGTTAATAATATCGATAACTAACTCAAATATGAGTTGGTAATTTAATTAGAGAAAAGTTGATAATCACTCTTAATTGGGGTTGGTAATTTTTAAAAGAGTTGGTCAATTTAAAAAATTTCAAGCAAGGCAATTAAATGTGCTAACTCAAAAGAAATGTTGTTAAATTAAAAATAAATAAATTTGCTAATTAGCAACTCAAATTAGATTAACCAAAACTAATTATTAATTTAATTGGAGAAAAGTGATAAGCCATTTAGATAGATGTAGGTTATTTCAAAAGAACGGTAGTTTATTTCACATAATAGACGATGATTTAAAGTGTTGGTAAGAATGGTAAAGAAAAGTTTATATATTATAAGAAAGGTTTTTTTTTTGGTCAAATATTAGAGAAGAAGATAATTTAAAAACAAATAAATAAACATTAATAATAGAATTAATTAAGAATTTATAACGTAAAGCTTATAAGTAGTTCAATCAAATAAAAGTTGGTAATCGTTCAATTATTGTTGATAATTTTTTAAAAAAATTATCAAATTAACGGTTTGGTAAGAGCAAATGAAAGTTGGTAACTCAACAAAATTTTTGCTAAGTCTAGGAAAAAACCAAATAAGCCTTAAGTGAAAAGCAATTCAAAGGAGACTTAGTATACCAGAACTAATTAAATTAGTAAGTTCCTGTGAGAGTTTATAAATTTGAGGCATTTGTAGGTAACAAAAATTGATAAATCAGAATAAACAAAAAACGTTGGAAAACAACTCAAATAAGAGTTAATCACTCAAAACTAATTCATAATTTCATCGGAGTAAAAGTTGGTAAGCCACTCAAATAGAGATGGAGAAATTTATGTAAATTGATAAATTAAGGCTTAGATAAGAAAGACAAATAATAGTTACTGAAAGATTAAAAAAAGAATAGTTGATGATTTGTAAACTCTAAAAAAGAGTTTGTAGTTTCATAGAAGTGTTGGCAAGTTTCCAACAAGTTATCGGGAAATGGGGTCATCATTTAACTTTTTTTTTATCAATAGTTTTTTTTTTTTTTTTTTGTTGACATTTACCGACTTTGAAATCTACCATAACGGAAAAAATCCTTTTTTTGGAACGAAAATTATAATAGTCGTCCTCCAATAGCTTACAGTTGATGTTTTATGAAGTTCACGTGCAAGTGACGACGAAATCAATCCGTGTCTTAGACAAAATTATTCATTTTGCGAGCCCTAGATGCACCATTAAAGCAGACATTACGAAGGCTAAAGTGATTTTCCTTTTTGTTCTGTGGAATCTCTCGACTGCAATTGGTGTTCCATGTATTTCCTAGATATTCCTGTACTGTTAGCGGGGAGCTTGCTGGCCATCGTAGAGGGCAAATGGATCGAGACAAGATGATCCTATCTCATCTGTTTGTGGTTACGGTGGACGTTTTCACTAAAATTCTGCAGCAGAGAAAAAGCAACTTAGATTTCAACCTATACATAAAAAAATCAAGCTTGCTTACTTATGCTTCTGTTTGGCCATTTACACAGCCATACTACAGCCCCTCTCACTGTAAAATCTGGTTTGAGAAATTCTACTTTTATCTCCAGTCAGAAACTCGATCCCAGGAAGATTGAAGCAAGTTGACTGTGATTTGGAAATTTTTGTCTGATATGTGTTTCATAAACCACCTCGTTCGACTGATAAGAAACTTTTTCACGCTGGTTGATTATGAATCATTAGCATTGTAACCCATGGAGTAGTAAACTATTGGTGCAATATTTTTCATCTGCCGTACGTCTCCTCTTTGTTCTCATTGCCACCGTTCAACTCAGCGAAGACCTCGATCGTCTTTCCCTTCGCTGTCTGCGGCCCAGCCCACTTGAAGCCGCGTCTTCAGCTCAGCCGCAAGCCCAGCCCACAAGTCCAGAAGCCAAGCCCAGCAGCCCGCGTATCTCAGCCCGTCTTCAGCCCGTGAGCTTTGGCCCACGAAATCAGCCAAGCCCAGCAGTTTTGTTGTGTGCTTTGCTAGGCCTTTTGGCCCGGTCCAAGCCCTGTTGACGCTGCTGAAAGTTTTGGTTTCGGCCGCCGTCACGCCGCCGTCACGGTGGACCGGTTTTCGCGTTAAACCGGTGAGTTTATGCGCTAAACTCTTCCTAGTAGGCTAATGATGTTTAATGGGTATTTAGATTTAATTAAGCTTAGATTAGTGTAATTATTAGTTTATCTAATTAATTTAGGTTAGTTAGATTAGTGATTTAGGTGGTTAGAAATTGTAATTAGTTAGTTTATTATGTGGCCTAGTAGTTAGAATGGTTAGGAAATTTAATTAGTTCAATAGGTGGTTAGATTAGCAATTTTAAGCCTAAGTTTGTATTTATTGAATTAATGTGCATTTATTGAATTAATTTCAGTAATTTATTTAATTATTAATTATTTTTGGGAAATTAGACTAGGATAGCCGCTGACCCGAATTTTATGCTAATTGCAATGGTATGGTTAATTTTTGCAATTGAGTGTGAATTGTGCAAATTGAGTGGAAACTATAATTTTGGGTATTTATCCTAACATTAAGTAATATCAATAATTAATTAGAATTACCAGGGCGTCGGTTTACAATGCCAAAAATGTTTTTAGACACTATATAAATAGTGAGATTTTCTAAAGTAAAGATATGGAAATTTTGACTCAGGCTGACCGTGTATTCACACTCGATTATTTTATCGGGTATTATTAACGTGATGAAAATAGGCCATGACATTATTTTTAATTGAGGAATTTAAGTGCAAAGCACAATGTCCTTGCCCGGAAGTGGATAATCATGTGTTGGTTAGGAGAATTCGTCATCCGCTATATGTCGGGTGAACGATGATTTCAAATGGAAAGCCGTTTTGAGATAGATGTTGTTATGCTTGATGAGGCAAGACGACGCTTAGCTGTGTGATGGATAAATCTGTTACATGATGAATAGATCTGCTGTATGTCAGTTAAATCCGCTATGTGACAGATAAATCCGCTATGTGACGGATAATTCCGCTGTATGTCAGTTGGATTCACCATGATGATGGTTAGGTCGTGCTTGTGTGACTATAATCACTTGAAATGCATAATTGACTAAGGTGTGGTGATTGGTGGACATGTGATTTGAGACATTCCAATTGGTGTATGAATTTGCTATATATGAGTGTTTGAGTTGATGCGTCTGATTATGAGATAAAATTGTGTGGTATGATATGAGATGTGTCATAACGGCGATATGGGACGTGTCATAACGGTTTGCCCTTATAATTGGCATCCTTGTGATTAATTGAGTTGATGAATACATGGTCAGCCTGAGTCAAAATTTCCATATCTTTACTTTAGAAAATCTCACTATTTATATAGTGTCTGAAAACATTTTTGGCATTGTAAACCGACGCCCTGGTAATTCTAATTAATTATTGAAATTAATTATAGTTTCCACTCAATTTGCACAATTTACACTCAATGTGCATTTAACCATACCATTGCAATTAGCATAAAATTCGGGTCGGCCGGCTATCCTAGTCTAATTTCCCAAAAATAATTAATAATTAAATAAATCACTCTCAAAAGAAGATGTTCTATCTGACCTATATTTCAGATCATCTCAGCTTGGCTTCGGACCCTTAACTCTACGGCCTTGAAAAATGAGCCCACGACGATTTTTGAAGTCTTTTGATTGTAGACTCTTGAATATGACTTGGTTTTTATAAAGGCATGCTTTGTTGTGAATCTGTTGTCCTGCCTTTCTATCCCGAGATGGTTACTGTCAGGGAATTTGTTATTCGCTTCCGCAAATGCAATAAAATGAAAGGGTCGGCGACTTGTCCTAGAAAGTCGCAAAATTTTATCAACCACCGAGGGATGGGCATGCACTTGAGGATCGGGATGTGACAGTTTTGTTGTAGACTTTGAAGAATGAGATGAAGAGAGAACACACGTGTAGCAGAAGCTAAGGCAAAAGAGATATTGAGAGCATCCCAAATGGCTTTACTAGTTGGTTTACCAATAATCAAAGGTAAAACTGATTTCGAGAGGGATGCAATTAATGATGGAAGCATAATGTTGTTATCAGAGAACTGCTTGTGCCACATCAGAGGGACACATTTTGTTTCATTGACATGGCCATAGAGGTTTCGTTCATTGAGAAATAGGATCACTTGTGCTTTCCATAGTAAGTAGTTGGATGCTATGAGACATAGAGAAAGGAAGTGGTGAATAGATTCGAATGGAGGAAGTGAGGGATTTGTAATGGCAATTATGGTGGTGGTGGCGGCAATGGGATTCTTCAGGGCCATATTGACCACCCTTGTAAGGGAAAAAAGGAGAAGAAGTAAGCTTGGGTTGAAAGGGGCGTAAGGCTTAGATGGCTCTTGATACTATGTTGAGACATAAATTGTTATGTATTTCCATTAAGCTTAGGTGGGTATTTATATATCCATGAGTACATTCTAGAAGATTTACTCGTAAGAAAAGAGATAAATAAACTAGAGAACTTCTTAATTTCTAAAGATAAGATTCTAAAACTTTCAAATCTATTAGTCCTATTGGTGGATAAAAATAGGCATTAGCTTTTCTATTAGATGCTCATGTTGCTACCGGGATTGACCGTGATCCAATCATCAAATTTGCAGGAAAAGTACCAAAAAAGTCATAAGCCTATTGCATTGGTATCAATTTAGTCGTAAACCTTTTTACATTGGTACCAATTCAGTTCATCTGGCCAATTTTGGTCTGCTAGCGTTGACATGGACATCGGCCGGTGACCGGATGCTGATGTGGCAATTTTTAAAATGTTTTTTAATTATTTTTTTGAATTTTTATTCATTTTTCCTTTTCCTTTTCCTTTTCTTTTCTCCTAGGGCTGCGGGCGAGGTGGCTTCGCCCTGATTTGGGCAAGGCTCCTTGCCGCAGGCAATGGCCACCTTCGCCCACAGCAAGGCCTAGCGAGGGCTGCGTTGCCCTCATCGGCCATGGGCAAGGTGCCGCGAGCGAGGCCACCTTCGCCAGCGGCAAGGCCAGGGCAAGGCCCTCATCAAAGGCTGGCAAGGGCTTCGCGGCTCTCGCTAGTGGCCCTTGGAGGGGCCGGGTGAGGGTGGTCAATGAGCCTCACTAGAGGCTCGCCGGCCACCGCCGGAACATTCCAAGGAGGAAGAAGGAAGAAACGAAAAAGAAGAAGAAAAAGGAAAAAATTCGAAAAATATTAAAAAATATTAAAAATTGCTAGGTCAGCGTTCGGTCACCGGCCGATGTCCACGTCAGTGCCGACAAGCCAAAATTAGCTGGATGGATTGAATTGGTACCAATGTAATAGATTTAGGAATTTTTTGGTACTTTTCCCTCAAATTTGCATATATGTTTTTCTTTAACCGAGTGATGGTTGAGGTCTGCCCCAGCCTCTTCGTCTGGCGGCTACAAATTTGTAGCTTTACCTGCTTTTCTGAAAGGTTTTCAGGTCGTCGCCTCCTTCTCTGCTTGATTTAGCCTCTTAAGGGTATCGGCAGTGCACTCTGTTAACTTGATTCTTTCTTCTCTTTTACCGGTTCATATGCCAGCCTTTAAGGAATGAGGATGGTGCCACTCATACCTTTGTTTTTTGGGTTGTCTGGGGGATAATTTATCCTTACAAGTGACTTTTGCGTTCTCCTTTTACCTTTGGTTCAGTTAATCAGTTAGTAATGTCCAAGATACATATTTTGGCAATCTGCATGATCAAGCGTAATTGGTGAGGGGCTCTCTAACTTTTCTTGATTTGTTGATTTGTGACAGTTATGCCCAAAATGGGATGGCTGATGAAGCGATCGCACCATTTAGCCCGATGGGAAAGGCTGGCATTGATCCTGACAAAATTGCATTGCTTGGCATGTTGTCTTCTTGTGCCTCGATAGCGGCCCTAGACCTGGGGAAGTGGGTAGATACCTATGTGTCTCGTAGTGGCTTAAGGTGTGATGTTTATGTTGGTACTGCTTCAATTGATATGTATGCCAAGTGCGGAAGTTCAGACAAAGCTCTTGAAGTTTTTGAAGACATGCCTCAGACAAATGAGGTATTCTGGACTGCTATGATTTCTGCCCTAGCTTTTCATGATCGAGCAAAGGAGTTATTATCACAATTTGATCGCATGTTGAAAGAGGGTGGGCATGTGTGCCCAAGTGACATCACATTCGTCGGATTGCTCTCTGCATGTGTGCATGGTGGTCTGGTTACTGAGGGGCGTAGAATATTTGCTCTGATGTGCACATCATTTGGATTTAAATTGAGCATTATTCTTGTATGGTCGACCTATTTTCTCTTGCTGGACTTTTATGAGGCGTGGAGCTTCATTGAGAAGTTGCCTGAAAAGCTAGATGAAGTTGTTCTGGGGTCATTACTTGGTGTTAGTCAGAAGTAGCGAAATGCACATATTGGTGAGCGGGTGATGCAGCTGCTTCGGGAAATGGAACCTTCAATTCTGGGAAACTCTATGCTGATGTGAAGAAGTGGGATTAATCGGTGAGGATGAGAATATTAATGAGACAAAGGGATATAACTAAGACACCTGGTTGCACTTGGTTATGGATTGAGACTCAGTTTCATGAATTTCATGCTGGTGATGGTTGGCATCATAGCACAGTGGAGATGTATCAAGTATTGGTGGATGAGACGAAGAGGGAAGGTTACTTCACGAAAGCTAATGATTCCAATGAAACTGGGGATCAGTTTATTGGGTAAGTCTTTGGTAACTCAACGTCTTCTTTTATTTCTTCCCCATTCTTAGACTGGTGATTTGTTGCAGATTTTTTGGTATTTGTCTTAATATCTTATGTGCACTATTTGCTTGTGCAATTTCTGTGTTGGCTATTATATTTTCTTTCAAGCTCTTGCATGATGCATGCTGAAGGGCTTTTCGTACTGTCCTTCTGGATAATTTGCACAAATCAGTCTCAAGCATTCTTTCCCTTCTCTCATACTGCCATTGGTCTTTAATGTTTCTGCTTAAACTTACATATGGAAGTCCATTCAAGAAATGCTGGTTTTTCAGTTCTCATTCGTCCTCTTCTATCCTGTTGACCACCAACGGTACCCAATAACTTTTCAAGTATTTATAAAGAGATGTTAATAAAGTATACTTTTGAAGTAACTTGTGCAAGAAATGTTTCTTGAGATACAGTTTCTTGACCCTCGTCTTCATTTTTATTATCGATCCTTTAGCCTCCATGAGAACTTAATAAATAGAGTTTTGTTTTGCGCACCTCTGTGGCCAGTCAAGTTCCACCTTCATTATCTAAGTGGTATTGAAAATGTTCTAACTCTTCCGGTCTAGATTAAGCAAATGTATTTGCTGCTGTTTGTTTTAAGGAAAATATGTTTTCTACAAAATCACCATTTGTCTTATAATTGAATGTTTGTTCTTAACTACCTCTGAAAATTGTTGTTCTCCAAATGAGCGCCATTTTACTTCTCTCAATTCTCTCCCTTTAAATAATTGGTCATTAATTAATTACTCCCTCGAAATCATTTAGGGTGCGTTTGGAAACGTTTTTGTTTAAAAATTGTTTAAAGACAAAATAGAAAAAAGTGTTTATGTTCCAGGGAACAATTTTTGAACAAAAAATGCGTTTGGTAGATATGTTCCAAAATATAAAAAGAATAGAAACACGTTTGGTAAATTTGTATAATTTTTTTTATTTCTTTTAATTTTTTAATATTTTTATTTTATTTTTCTATTTTCTTTCTTATTTTTCTTTTTTCTTCTTTGGCCGGCGGCCTCGCCCAGCCACGGCGAGGCTCGCCGGCCCCCGGCGAGGCCGAGCCTGGCCGTGGCTGGGCTAGGCTCGGCCTCGCCTTGGCTGGGCGAGCTCGAGCTCACCCAAATCCGGCGAGGCCGAGCTCGCCCGACCTCACGCCTAGTTGGGCGAGCTTGAGCTCGCCCAGATCCGGCGAGGCCGAGCCTCGCCCAGCCACGGCCAGGCTCGGCCTCGCCGGGGGGCCGGCGAGCCTCGCCGTGGCTAGGTGAGGCCGCCGGCCCTCGTCGGCCGGTCGCCGGCGATCGCCGGCCATGGCCAAAGCCGACGACCGGCCAAAGAAAAAAGAAAGAAAAAAGAAGAAGAAAAGAAAAAAAATAAAAAGGAGAAGTGTTTCTAGATTTTGTTCCAGAAACAAGAAACAACTTTTTTTTGTTTCTTGTTTCTGTTTCTTTTTTGTTCCTAGGAACAAAAAAAGAAATTTTTGTTCCCGGAACAGAAAGTGCAGCCAAACGCACCCTAGATAGAACTTAACGTTTAAATTCAATTTGGACTCTTCTCTACTCTTCAATCAAATTTCTATTCTAGATAGCTCTTCAACATACATTTCTTCCACCTAATGTCTCAATTTAGGGATCAATGCAGATTTTTTTTATTTTTTTTTACATATCTTATTCATCTTTGAGGGAGTAAAATAATTTATGATGAAATAAGATACTTCTTGTTGGTTTTACCTCCTTTTATTGTCAAGAGAATAAAGCGTTATGTCTAACAATCAGTAAACAATTAATTTAAGTTCATCTACTCAAGAATTACTTATAAGTGCCAGGGATTATTGTACTGAAAATCTGCTAGAGGATGTTGTGCTGCTATTACTGAACACTTTCATAGTAGATAATGGTTTGCTTGGTCATGCAACCTAACCATGATGAACTAACCTAACTAAGCTTAATTAACACTAATCTAGGATTAATTAAAACTAATCCTCATCAAGACTAATCTAACCACCTCTAAGCGTAATTAATGGGTTAATCAAAATTAGGGAGTTAACTCACAGTTTTCGACAGTGGCGGGCTTGCGGCGATGGCAACACGACGGTGACGAAAACATGAGACAACCATGGCTTAAACAGAGTTGAACGGCAGTGGTGACAATCCCTCCAAGCTCTCGGCCAAGAGGGGAGCTCGACTACTGGTGGTCTTGGTGGCTCTGCTGGACGGTGCGGTGTTACTGGAGTGGAGGCGGCTGTGGTGTTGGCGGAACAGTTGGGCCGGTGATGGTGTTTCGGTGGTGCTGGGCGTTGAGACGGCGCTGCTGGGCTATGGAGACGCTAGAGTTGGACGGTGGGTGATGGACGTCGGGCGGTGTTGTGGTGGAGTGGTGTTGGCGGCTGATGGTGGTGGAGGTGTTGCGGCAGCAAAATGAAGGGGAAATTGGATGATGGGCTGGAGGCGTGCAGCTATTGGCGAGCTAGGGCACCAGCAGCAAAATGAAAGGGAAGAAGGCTGACGTGAGGGTGCTGGGATGAAGAAGTAAAGAAAGTTGAGGAAGAATGGGGCTGTCTGCAGGAGGAGGGGGTCTTGCACACATGGGAGAGGGAGAAATGAGAGAGAGAACCGAAAAGTCAAGGGAACAACCAATGAACAACTTAGCAAATCACTGGGGTTTGCTCCAATGGCTACATTTCCAACTTGGAAGAGGGAGGTGGATTGAGGTGGGGATGATTTAGTTTTAGAAGTGATTTTGACTTTTACGCCCTGTAATGAGGTAAGTCAAAAGTTTGATAGTGAGTGTTAGAGTAGGAATAAAATAAAAAATAAAAACAACTTAGCAAAATATCTAAAAGAGTAGGACCAACCAAAAAGGAAAAAAAAGAACAACTTAGCAAAATATCTAATACATCATCACTATGGCCCCAAAGTCTTCATCCACAAAAGTCATATGTCCATCCAATCACAAAATTGCTTTAATTTCCCACAAACACAGCCTTTTAGGGTAGAAAACTCCTAATTTCTCATCCCATCCGAATTTCCTTTTATTTTCCTTTTTGTCCGAAAATTATTTTTCCGCAAAGTTTTCAGACTTGATGAAAATTGGCTGAAAGATGAGACGGCATCCAATAAACAAATCATGACACGCTCGAACGTCCGATTCCCAAAACCGAATTTAATTTCGTAATTAAAATCAATTAAACACGACTTTAGAACGACATAATCTATCAAGTAGCTTTTAGGGGTTTTAGCGCGCTTGACTAGTGGTTGATAATTTTTTATTCACATTTGTGCATCTTCGAATCATAGACGACCCTTGGTTGTTATATAATCGCGATGGTTTAATTACGTGTCCTAAATATAATATCAATAGAAAATCGGGTTATTGCTGTTCAATGTGAATATCGCAATCGTGCGGAGCCACCTGTAATTCGACTACGTACTTCCGTCGAATCGACTTGTATCTGTTCGTTAATCGATTTATAACGGTGTCGTATTGACCCTTGCTGATTATTATGGTCGAGCGGTCGATTTTTGATCGAATTCTCTAGTCTGTCGCATTTATATATCTTAATGGCCTCACCTAATAGATTAGTTAATTCATGAGTGATTAGTTCCGAATAAAATAACCATAGGTGCATCGATGAAACTACCATTTCATATATTCGAAACATGGGCCAAATTTCGGGATGTCACAATTATTTTCGTATTTCTAACTAGCATTATTATAGTTGGATTTATTTATATTCATGTCATTATGATGGATATGCATTGTCACAGGTGGTGATTATTGCATGCTTAATGATAAATGATAGCAGACATGGTTTCAGCACATCAAAAGAAAGAAGAAACTGCACACAATGAACCAAATGATGCTCTATCATAGGCATATGATACGGGCAAAAGTTTTTTCTCTCAAGGACATAATCATGGAGAAAAATAGGACTGGTATTACTAAAGATTGAGGCGAGAGAAACTATTGTCAAGAGAATTAGAGTTTATGGAGTAATGTTGAAGACTGAATACAAACAGGGCACTAGGAAGAAAATAGTAGCCCCTTTCAGAGGATATGATGTTAGATATACTGCAATTGCAGAAGGCACATTTCATCTGGTTTGTTTGCATGACATCTCGCTTCTGACAGTTTGAACATGTTCCGTGCTTATTCATGGCATGCACACGTGAACCTACTTATTTACTAGCTCGGCAGAGACTCTAATCAAGTTTTGTATGATCTCTGCCGCAGCAGTGTTTTTCTTTGACTAAATAGGTAATCCTATTTAGTACCCCCATTTTATTATACCATATCTCTTTCACCTTTATAAACATCCCAACACATGTAAACAAAATGTGATGTTGATCCTTTTTATCGTGACCTTGTATTGATATGTTCTGCAAGCTTCTTTCTCGATCCTCCTTTTGAATCACAAATAAAATATGTCGTTTGTCGAGATTGGCAGCTTTAATAGGAAGTTTGTACTGGATAGTGATTAATGCAGTTCACAGGAAATAATTACAGTGTATGGATGGATTCTCTGGACTGACTTGCAGTGCCTTGTGTAGTAGCTTAGAACAACCCCTGGATGACTGAGATATGGTGATCGTTTAGCATCTGTTCCTGCAAGCTTTCGAAGCTCTTGGAACAGATGAATTTAATGGTAACTCCAAGTTGGTTTCATCTATTTATATATGTATTTTCATGATGTGTCGAAAGACACTGCTTCTGCGTGGTTCATAGCATAGCTGCTGTTTGTCGGTCGTCGATCTGGGGTTTCCTTTGGAGAGTGAGAGCCCAAGAAATCAGAGAGGGTATTGAGTGAACCGTACATATTTGTTTCTGCATTTGAATTATGCATCTGGAGCCCAAGAATCACAGGGGCCTTACAGAATCCCAGGTGTGGCTATTCTACCCTTAATCTTATACTTCAGTTTGCAGCAAGTACCTTACATAAACTCAAATGACTTATTAATGATGGAGTATTTAGCAGATGGAAGTTTACATGTTATTGAGGCCTGTTGTGGAAGTAATTGAAATGTCCAGACGACAGACTCACGGACTTGAAGATGATTTGCTAAAAATACAGGTTTATTTAGTTTAAAGTTAGGATATTTTATTATAAAGCTCATGAGGAACTCTTGCTCCACTGGATTATGCATGTGGTTGCTATGCCTAATGTTATTCTACCCTTAATCAGGCCATCTTGTTCCATGACTGTAATTGCTTAGAGATTCAGAATTCAGATGCTATTCAGAAGTCACCGCAGATCAGTCTACACTAAAGGAAAAGTGACAGGTGAGTTGTGGGGTAGAATGAGGAAGATCTAGAAGAGGCATTTAATGTAAGATAAATTTTCTTAAATCTGTTCATTCTGATTAATATTTCCTGCCTAGAGGATCGAATTCAGATAATATTGATTCAAACTCTTTCCTCAGTTCGTTACTTTGCCCATACTTGCTAACACGCCCGCTTGTTGGAGGGTTGGAATAATACACCTTGTATTTTTTTAAGGAGTTTCAATTCCATCAAATGAAAATGTGTACTTCATAATCCTGCGCCCCCTCGCTCGCAAAAAAAGGAAAAATAAAACGAAGATGTAGCTGCTACTCAATTTTCACATTCATTTGTATACAGTAAGTATATATCATTTGAAAACAAGTCAACGGTGGTTACTGAGATTATAGCTTTTGTCGATCCTGTCCAGAGAAATGTCTATATTACTTCAATTCCTCAGGCATTTTTAATTAACACACGTGTTTATCGTCTGTGAATCCACTATAAGTGATGATATATTTTCCATAGCTACATGGAAAGTGAAGCTTTACTCTTGCGTTAGCTACAATGCCTGCTCAGAAAAATTTTTCCCAAACAATTCTGTTGTTGCAAAGAATATGCTCTCTACACAGCTGTTTGGTTGATTATTTGTGGGTTGATCAAGTTATCATGTCAAGTGTTAGAAAGATCAGATGCCTTCTAATCTTGTTTGATCCTTTTGTAGGCCATGTTTTTAACTTGTGACGGCACTAGTTTATTTTGCTCAACTTGTATTGGATTTCTTTTCTCTTACTTAGCTAGATGCTTTGCTGACAACAATCTAATTAATCAAACAACAAAAGAACCCACTAAGACTATTTTCCGAATTAAAGTTATTTTTTATTTCTATTTCTGTTATTATTATTATTATTATTATTATTATTATTATCTTTTTTTTATATTTGAAATGCGCTTTTGTGGATTTTCAATTCAATTTGACATTATTCATAAGCAAGATCAAACAACAAAAGAAGAAGGAAAAAAATTATTTTAAATTTCTTTTTCTTTTTTCTTTTTCATGTTGGAAATGCTCTTGTCCAGATTTTCGATTCAACTTGACATTACCCATACGCAAGATCAGACGACAAAAGTAGAGCATTGTTTTCATAAATAACTTTAGGACTCACTAAGGCTGTCTTCCAGATTAAAGTTATTTTTTATTTCTATTTTTTTCCTTTTTATTTTTTCATATTGAAAATGCTCTTTTGCGGTTTTTCAATTCAATTTGAAATTACTAAAACTCAAGATCGAACCACAAAAGAAGGAGGGTATTAGTTTAGGAAATAACTTTAGGACTCACGAAAGGCTCCTTTCTGGATTAAAGTTATTTTTTATTTCTATTTCTTTTCTTTTTTTATGCTCTTTTTTTGGATTTTTTTTTAATACCTAGCCATGTCAAAAGATGTTTTCCCCGTGATGAAACATTGGCTTTGCAACTAATAACAAAATCATTGTGTAGTGAATGGGCTAATTAGTCCCTTCGCCCAAATCAAATCACTTGAGAAGGATTGTCCGATGTCAATTATGCATAAAACAAATAAAGTGAGGAAAAGATCAAAATAAGAATAATGAATTAGTAGAGAAATTTTTTTACCCCATTGATCCAAATCTTGTGGATGAAGATGTGTTGGGACCTAAAGCATCACAAAAACAATGTTAGGATCTCTTGAGTAAAAATGATTTTCGATCGATTTTTATATAAATTTTACCGAATATAGCTTCAATGTTTGGTTAGTAGAGAAGATTTACACGACCACAAGACATTTGACCCTAAAATTAAGACCCTAATACATGACTTGTTTTCTCATATATTAGCCGGTTTCAATTTGTTTCTTATGATGTATATTTTCAATTTGAGCTTGCAATAAAGTATTATACAAATCTTGAAAAAAAAAGAAAGAAGGAAGGTAGAGTTATTATTTGAAATAAGCTAAGGCCCTGTTTGGTAACCATCCAAACAAGACTAAATTCCGATTCTTTGTTCTCGGAATCGTTTCGGCCTAGAATCACGTTTGGTAAAATTTTTATTCCCGGGAATAGATTGGGAACAAAATCAAGAATAAAAAAAAAGTTGATTTTTATTCCGGGAACGAATTTGAGAATCAAAATCAATAAATTTTCTTCTTCCCTTCGGCCATCTCTTGACCGCCGTCCACCACCGCCCACCACCGTCCGCCATCCGCCACCGCCGTCCATCGCTGCCGTCGGCCGCCGCCGGTCCGGCGAGCTCGCCGGAGGCCCGCCAGACCAGGGCGAGGTTCGGCGAGCTCGCCGGAGGCTTGCCCAGCCACCGGCGAGGCTCGGCCTCCCGATCCGGGCGAGGCCGAGCCTCGCCGGTGGCCGTGGGCCTCGCCGGATCGGGGCGGCGGGCCGGGCGAGCCTTGCGACGCCCAACCCCACCGGCGAGGCTCGCCCAGCCCCGCCGGTGGCTTGGCAGGCCTCGCCCAACCCCGACGAGGTCGGCCTGGCCACCGGCGGGGCTCGGCCTCGCTAGATCTGGCTCGGCCGAGCCTCGACGGGGCTAAGCGAGCCTCGCCCGGCTGCCGGTGAGGCTCGGCCAACCCCACCGGCGAGGCTCGCCCAGCCCCGTCGGTGGCCTGGCAGGCCTCGCCCAACCCCGACGAGGTCGGCCTGGCCACCAGCGGGGCTCGGCCTCGCTAGATCTGGCTCGGCCGAGCCTCGGCGGGGCTAAGCGAGCCTCGCCCGGCTGCCGGTGAGGCTCGGCCGACGAGGGCCGGCCTCGCCGAGGGCCGGCGACGCTCTGGTGAGGTCGCCAGCCCTCGTACGGCGGCCGCCGGTCCGGTGGCGGCGGAAGAAGAAGAAGAAGGTGAGAAAAAGAAAAGAAAAAAAGGAAAAAAAAAAGAAAAAGAAAAGAAAAAAATGGAAAATGAAAAGAAAAAATGGAAAAATGAAAAAAAGAAAAGAAAACAAAGAAAAAAGTAAAAAAATTATTTAAAAATTAAAAGAAATTGATTTGGAACAAATTAATGAACACGGTACCAAACGCAATTCTATTCCGAATCGAGAAATTTTGGACAATTACAAACGGCTTAAAATGCTTAGAATCGGTTAAAGTGAACGGAATAAAAAGAATCGGTTCGATCGAATCGCTCCCGAAACGTAATCGTTACCAAACGCGCCCTAAGGAAGCTTACTGATTTTCTCAAAAACTTCTTGTGGCCCACATTTGAACATCACTTCCTCATTTTTTGAAGGATGGTCATCTAAAAGTGCGCATGAAAAATTTACGAACATTAATTGATTTTTTAATTTTTATTTTAGAAATTGAGAAGTTAAAAATTTTAGTTTCGATTTTTATTCAAATCTATTTCTGGAATAGAAATTTGTTTTGAAATAAAAAATCAAATCGTTACTAAATGAATTTCTATTCCAAACTTATTCTAAAACATATAAATAGAGAAATAAAGAAATAGAGATTTTATCATGCGCATTTTCGTTACAAAAATGGTGCATTTCAGCCAAAAAGAGTGAAAAATAGTGGTTACCCTTGTGGAATTCGATATGAATAGGTTAAAGAAAACGGCTCAGGAGGAGGCTCTCCCTCGTACGATGCTCAAAGCACAAGTCCTAACCCACCTTGCTCCCCGCCAACTGAGCCTTTTGAAATCCCAACCAGTCCCAGTCCATTCGCCGAAGCAGATTCACTGCGAATCCTCCTGTCCATCTTGAGAAGATGTACTTCCACGAGGACGGTCCAGCAAGTCCATTCCCAGATGCTCACGCGCTCCGTCGACAAGCCCAACTTCCTCCTCGCGAAGCTCGTCGACCTCAAGGACGTGTCCTACGCTTCCCTCGTCTTCTCTCGAATCCCTCGACCCAATGACTACGCCTTCAACGTCATGATCCGGGGCTTGACCACAACGCGGCACGACTACTCCCTGACGCTGCATTTCTATTACCGAATGAAATCTGTAGGAGCTGAAACCCAATAATTTCACGTACCCATTTCTGTTCATAGCTTGCGCGAATCTTCTCGAGTTGGACCATGGTCGGGCGGCTCATTCTTCGGTGTTTAAGACTGGGTTGGATTCGGACAGTCACACTAGTCACTCGTTGATTATGATGTATGCCAAGTGCCGGGAGCTGGATAATGCACGCAAGGTGTTTGACGAAATTACCAACAGAGATGTGGTGTCGTGGAACTCGATGATCTCTGGGTATGCGAAAATGGGTTTTGCGGGGGATGCGGTCGAGCTGTTCAGGAAAATGGGGGAGGAAGGCTTCATGCCTGATGAAATGACTGTGGTGAGCACTCTCACGGGGTGTGGAGACTTGGGGGATCTGACATTTGGCAAGTGGATAGAGGGATATGTTCTGTATAACGGGATGAAGTTGAACTCTTATGTGGGATCTGCCTTGATTGATATGTATGGGAAATGTGGGGATTTGACATCAGCGAGGAGGATTTTTGATAAAATGGTTAAGAGGGATGTAGTGACTTGGAATGCTATGATCACAGGGTATCAGTCTTTTTCTCTTGCTTGCTTGCTTTATGAAATCACTTTTATTAGCTCATCTCATCTGTGACATCTTTGTGTCTATTAGTCTAATTACTATAGTTCACATATTAGCTTTTCTATGAGATGCTCATTCTGAACAATAAGACTTTACCAGGACTGATCCTGATATAATCGTCACATTTTCATATATACTCTTCGTAATGCTAATACTAATGTTTTTCCTCAATTGAGTGATGGCCGATATTTGCCACAGCCTCTCTGTCTAGCGGCTACAAGATTGTTTCTTTTCTACTAGTAGATAGTTTTGATTTATTTTTTTTTTTTGGTGGGGAAACTTCAACTTTTGTAGTTTTATCTGCTTTCCTCACCTTCTTCTCTGTTTGATTTAGCCTCGCAAGGGTATTGGCAGTGCACTATGTTAGCTTGAATTTTGCTTCTCTTTCATTTTTCATACACCTATTTCAGTAATGAGGATGGTGCCGCTCATACTTTTTTTTGGGTTGTTTGTGGGAGAATTTATCCTTCCAATTGACTTGTGTGTTCTTTTACATTTGGTTCAGTTAATCAGTTAGTAATGTGCAAGATACATATTATGTTAATCCACACAATTAAGCATAATTGGTCAAGAGCTCTCTAAACTTTTTACTTATTGTGGTGACAGTTATGCCCAAAATGGGATGGCTGAAGAAGCGATTACACTATTTAGCACGATGAAAGAGGTTGGCATTGATCCAGACAAAATTACATTGCTTGGCGTGTTATCTTCTTGTGCTTCAATTGGGGCCCTAGAGCTGGGCAGTTGGGTGGACACCTATGTGTCTCATAGTGGCTTAAGGCGTGATGTTTACATTGGTACTGCTTTAATTGATATGTATGCTAAGTGCGGAAGTTTAGACAATGCTCTTGAAGTTTTTGAAGACCTGCCTCAGAAAAATGAGGTCTCTTGGAATGCTATGATTTCTGCCCTAGCTTTTCATGGTCGAGCAAAGGAGTCATTAGCACTATTTGATCAAATGTTGAAAGAGGGTGGGCATGTCTACCCAAATGACATCACGTTCGTTGGAGTACTCTCTGCATGTGTGCATGGTGGTCTGGTTACTGAGGGGCGCAGACTATTTGCTGTGATGTGCACTTCATTTGGATTGGTCCCAAAAATTGAGCATTATTCTTGTATGGTTGATCTATTTTCTCGTGCTGGACTTTTATATGAGGCCTGGAGCTTCATTGAAAAGATGCCTGGAAAGCCAGATGAAGTTGTTCTGGGTCATTGCTTGGTGCCTGTCAGAAACGGCGAAATGCAGATATTGGTGAGCGGGTGATGCAGCTTCTTCTGGAAATAGAACCTTCGAATTCTGGGAACTATGTTATATCATCAAAACTCTATGCTGATGTGAAAAAGTGGGATGAATCAGCGAGGATGAGAATATTGATGAGACAAAGGGGTATAACTAAGACACCTGGTTGCAGTTGGTTTGAAATTGAGACTCAGCTACATGAATTTCATGCTGGTGATGGTTTGCATCATGGCACAGTGGAGATGTATCAAGTATTGGTGGATGAGATGAAGAGGGAAGGTTACATCCCAAAAGCTGACAATTCTGAAGAAACTGAGGATCAGTAAATTGGGTAAGTCTTTGGTAATGTGACATCATCTCTTATTTTTTCCCCATTTTTAGACTGGTGCATTTGTCTTGATATCTTATGTGCGCTATTTGTGGGATAAGTATACTAGAAGTGCCAAAAGTTGTGTACGGTACTCACTTTAGTGTCAAAAGTTTTCGCTGGCTCATTAAGTGCTAAATCGGAGGAAAAACGATCACTTTAATGTTAACGGCAAGAAATTCCGATCAAATTGATTATGTGTCATTTATAATTAAAATTATAATATGACGGCAAATTTTTTAAAAAATCTAGTCATGTGGCATGTTTGGCACTAAAATGATTATTTTAAATAAAATTTGGCATTCAAAATGATCATTTTTAATAAAATTTGACACTTAAATGATCACTATTTACAACTTTTGGATGATGTCGTTTGGAGGTTATATGTTGACTAAGCATGCCAGTGAGCCATAGGATTGAGAAATAAATTAAAATATAGCCACGTCAGATTTTTGTAATCCGGACCGGAGTTGGCACTTAAATGATTGTTTTTAAAAAAAAGTAGCACTTAAAGTGATCCGAAATAAACTTTTGTCTCTAAAGTGAGCATCATACACAACTTTTAGCACTTCTAATGTTCTTACCCTCTATTTGCTTGTGCAATTTCAGTGTTGGCTACTATATTTTCTTTCATAGCTCTTGCATGATGCATATAGAAGGTTTTTTTGTGCGCTCCTTCTGGAGAATTTGCACAAATCAGTCTTAAGCATTCTTTCCCGTCTTTCATACTGCCATTGATGTTTAATTTTTCTGCTTAAACTTAAACATGGAAGTCCATTCAAGAACTGCTGGTTTTTCAGTTATCTGTCATCCTCTTCTAACACCAATAGTATAAAAGAACTTTTTTAAGTAATTACAAATAGATCTTGATAAAACAAAATTTTCAAGTGATATGTGCAAGAAATGTTTCTTGAGATACAGTTTTTTATTCCTCATATTATCAATCCTTTAGCCTGCATGAGAACTCAATATCTAGAGTTTTGTTTTGCTCACCTCTGTGGCCAGTTAAGGTCTACCTTCAGTATCTGAGTGGTATTGAAAATGTTCTAACTCTTGGAGTCTTGATTAAGCAACTGTATTTGGTGCTGTTTGTTTTATTAGGAAAATATGCTGCTATTTTCTGTAAAATCTCCTTGTGTCTTTTAATTGAAAGTATGTTCTTAACTTCCTCTGGAGATTGTTTTTCTTAAAACAAGTGCTGTTTTACTTCTCTCAATTCTCCCCCTTTAAACAATTGGTCATTACTCACTTGAAGTCATTTAGGTGTTTTTTAAAGTTTAAGCTCCTTATTTTCTGGTCATTGATGCTTGAATGCTATATAGAAATTGATGTTTAAATTCATTATTAGGGTCTTCTCTACTTTTCAACCAAATTTCTTTTGCAGATAGCTCTTCAACATACATTTCTCCCATTTAATGGCTCAGACTAGGGATCAATGCAGATTCATTTTTTTTTACAAATCTTATACATCCTTTGAGGGAATAATATAATTTATGATGAAATAAGATACTTCTTGTTGGTTTTACCTCCTTTTATTGTCAAAGGAACAAAGCGTTATGTCTAACAATCAGTAAACAATTAGTTCAAAGTTCATCTACTCAAGAATTACTTATAAGTGCAGGGAATGTTGTACTGAAAGTCTGCTAGAGGATGTAGTGCTGCTATTACTAAACAGTTTTATAGTAGATGATGGTTTACTTAGTGATGCAATAGTATTAAACACTTCCATAGTTGATTTTGGGCTCCTGCTTTATTCATGTAATAACCCCTCCTATGTATTTGCTCCAACCATTTAAAGGTGCATATTCTGTGCTCTCGGAGGTTACCTATTTGCCTTGAAATATGTCATCATGAACTTCTATGGTTACAATTGGTGAGAAATTTCTTTGGACATGCACAAATAGAACCGAAAAGTTAGCTCAAGAAAATAACAGTACCTGCAACCAGGAAAATCTTTATCTAATAGCTCTAACCAAGCGGTTAATGCTGATGGTTTGTCCGAATGTATATAGCATATTGATCAGAATATTTGGTCCAGAGAATATGTTTGACCAGTTAATATCATTGCCATTATATTTCTAACTAGCAATATTATAGTTGGATTTATTTACAATTGCATCATTTAGTTGGAATTGCACTCAGTAGTGGTGATTATTGCATGCTTGATGATAAATATAGCAGACATGGTTTTCTGCACATCAAAAGAAAGAAGAAACATGCATATGATGAACCAAATGATGCTTTATTATGGGGCATATAATACAGGAAAAAGTTATTTCTCTTGAGGACATAATTCATGCAGAAGAACTGGATTGGTATTACTGAAGATTGAGGCAAGAGAAACTATTGTCAAGAGAATTAGAGTTTATGGAATTAAGTTAGAGACTGAATACAAACTGGGCACTAGGAAGAAAATAGTAGTCCCTTTCAGAGGATATGATGTTAAATATACTGCAATTACAAAGGGCACATTTCATCTGGTTTGTTTGCATGACATTTTGCTTGTAATGGTTGGGACATATTTCTGTGCTTATCTCATAACATGCACAAATGAACCTACTTAGCTACTAGCTTGGCCGAGACTCTAATCAAGTTTTGTAAGATCTCTGCTGCAGCAGTGTTTTTCTCTGACTAAATAGGATTTCTCCTATCTAGTGACCTGCATTTTATCATAACCATATCTTGTTCACCTTTATAGCCATCCCAAAATAAGTAAACAAAATGTGATGTTGATCCTTTTTGTTGTGACCTTATATTAATATGTTCTGCAAGCTTCATTCTTGATCCTCTTTTTGAATCACAAATAAAATATGTTGTTTATTGAGATTGATGGTTTATTGCAACTATATACTGCAGAGTGATTAATGCAGTTCACAGGAAATAATAACAGTGCATGGATGGATTCTCTGGACTGACTTGCAATGCCTAGTGCAGGAGCTTAGAACAAACCGTGGATGATCGAGATACGGTGATTGTTTTTGTATCTGTTCCTGCAAGCTCTCGAAGCACTTTGAACAGAGGAATTTAATGGTAACTGCAAGTTGGTTTCATCTATTTATTCATGTATTTTTATGATGTGTTGAAAGACAGTGCTTCTGTGTGGTTCATAGCATAGCTGCTGTTGGGCGGTCACTAATCTGTGGTTTCCTTTGGAGAGTGAGAGCGCCCAAGAAATCAGAGAGGGTTGATTGAACTGTACATATTTGTTTCTGCATTTGAATTGTGCATTTGGAGGCCAAGAACCATGGGGGCCCTTCAGTATCCCAGGTGTGGCTACTCTACAGTTAAATTTTATCCTTCAATTTGCAGCAAGTGCCTTACATAAGCTCGAATGACTTACTAATGATTGAGTTGTTTAGCAGATGGAAGTTTACATGTTATTGAGGCCTATTGTGGAGGTAATTGAAATGTCCAGGCAACAGACTTGTAGACTTAAAGATGGTTTGCTAAAAATCACAAGATTTTAGTTTGAAGGTGGGGATATTATTCTAAAGCTTGTGAGGAACTCTTGCTTCACTGGATTATGCATGAGGTTGCTATGCCTGATTGTTATTCTACCCATCTTGTTCCATGACTGCAATTGCTTACAGATTCAGAATCCAGATGCAATTCAGAAGTCGTGGCAAATCAGTTTATACTAGATGAAAAGTGATAGGTAAGTTGTAGGGTGGAAAGAGGAAAATATGGAACAGGCATTTAATGTAAGATAAATTTTCTTAAATCTGTTTATTCTGATTATATCACCTACCTTGAGGATCAAATTCAGATCATATTGATTCAAACTCTTTCCTCTGTTACTTTGCCCATACTTGCTAAACCGCCCACTTGTTGGAGGGTTGGAATAAGACTCCTTGTAGTCTTATGGAATTTCAATTCCATCAAATGACGATTTGGTACTTCATTACCTGCGCACCCTCCCTCATGAAAAAGAAAAAAAGGAAAAAACGAAGATGTAGCTGCTACTCAATTTTCATGTTCATTTGAAAACAAGCAGATGGTGATCAGGCAGGTTACTGAGATTAAGGCTTTTGTTGACATTGTCCAGAGAATTGTCTATTTTTCCCTATGAAAGATTAGCTTCCAATAACGAATACTTCATTTCATTGGGAATTTTTAATTTTACGTGTGTTTATTGTCTGTGAATCATAGAACGACTATAAGTGATGAACATATTTTCTGAGCAGTTTGACGCCGTTTGACAATAAGTGATGACCAGAAACTTTATTCTGCAAGACAAGAGGTTCTTTATGCCTGTACTGTGGAATCCGACTGGTAAATATACAATATTTCATTGGCTGACAACTTTCGGAATCCCGCCTGTAATGTGGAATTGACCTGGAAAATAAACAAATTTTCACCAGAAACTTTCGAAATCCACCCAATTCTTTTTTTCTAGGCTTTGTCTAGATGGGGAATCATTAGACCATGTTAGATGTCCACCTTTTAATCATATCAGATCTGAGATATGGTCATTCACTAGGCATTCCAATAGTGGCTTGCATCCAACCCTTTCCCAGAGTTTCCTTAATGATGACTGAAGTCGGTTGCTTTTCTATAGACTATAACTAGTGCAAATACATTTCGTGACAATTAAATTTATGAACTTTATTTCAGGAATATTTACTTGAGCAATGAAACTTTGATTTAACTCTTTTGTGATTTAGGGGGTCAAATAAGCCTATCCAGGAACAAGTGCTATCGAATTCTTTTGTTCTGTATTGATCAGCTAACATTGAGATTATCTTCTTTCCCTTCTCACATGTATTTTTTGAGGATGATCTCTGCCGTGAATAACGTCATCCTGGATGCTGATTCCGCCTGCTAGTAAATCGTGTTCTGACAATCTATTTTGTGTAATACACAAAACCGCCATTTTAAGATTGTCAATGTAATTGTAATGTAGTCTCATGAATTAGTTGCGTATCAAACTTGAATTCACTTACATGAATATTTCTCTTTACATATTTAAGACTTTTTTTGTTTGCTTTCTTCACGTGCATGCTCTTTTGCCCTCATGAGAGACGAATTTCGCTGACGCATCGCGCATTATTTGAATTCAATGGTCAAACTTTAATCAAATCAGATTGCAGCAAAAAGTCTCTAGCATATCTCTTTGATTGCTCAGCAATCATATCTACATATCGTTCTTGTTCCCTTTCAATGATCGACTGCCTAACTCCGTGAAACATTAATTAATTTTATATTAGTACTGATCTCCAAGTCGGCTGCGGGTCCTGTTTTGCAAGAGGTAGTCAGCAGAACCAATGGGAATCGAAACACAAATAGGGTTGTATCTTGAATTTTAAATAAAGACACTGCGATTAAGGAAACGTGCAGGAATCAGACATAGACAAGATTTAGCCCTTTTCCTGTTCCTATGGCAAGTCCATCGAATCATGTACCTGAATGGTGATCTGGCCAGGCCACTCATACGTCATAAATCAGAAAAGGAAAAAGTGGGAGAGGACAAAGAAAGAGATAATATCTTCAGGCTGCTGGTTTCAGAATTCAAGCAACACCAACTGGCAAATCATATTCCAGCCTTCGCCATTGTCCTCCTATTACTCTGTTTTGAGGGAAGGAAAGGAAGGGAAGGGAAAGAAAAGGGATTCTCTTCCCATCACCTATTATTTAATATCCAAGGAATTTTATTTAACAAAAAACAACTGAGGCCATTCAAACCAACCAATAATCGGACTTCCTTATCGCAAAGAGGGGACCATGCCCAGATCCCAAAAGTGGACTTCTCTAGATGAGGGAAGATTTTGGATGGTAGCTGAAGTTGAAAGTGTAGTCACTCACATTCATTGGTTGGTCGGCAATTGCCTCTTTAGAATGAAAGTCAAGCTTTGGGATCATTATATGGGAGTCGTCAATTCTTGCTTTGTGGACATGCACATAATTGCTTAGTTGGCCTCTTTTCTGGCTCTATATAAGAGTGCGTTCGTGTCTGTGTCTGTGCATAGAAGAGTAAGGAAGGATGTGATTGTACGTCGAAACATCAGCATATAAAGGGGATACAAGCGTGTCAAAGTTCGGTCCGAGAGTCTTGCATGAAGAGGTAGGGAGAGTGTTGAATGCAGCCAAGAATGGCTTGCCGGTTTTACTTCTTTTAAGACACGGAATTGTAGCCAGCAAGCTATTTTTGGCTATGTTCATCTCCCTTCTTCTCATGCGATGCTCCACGGATCTAGTTCTGGAGAAAATTATGCAGGAAGATAATTCAAAATGAGTCTCTCTCTCTTTCTCTTTCTCCATCTCTCTCTCATCATATCATGTTTATCATATCATGTTTATACCATACGACTTGCTGAAACAGTGTTTATTGAAAACCTAGTTGTTTGGTTTCCATAGAACATTTAAATTATCATTATACTTCCATTTTTGGTTCTATGTACTTATAAAAACATGTCTGGTAATGGCAATTTGTTTATACTCCATCAAAGCTATGAAAGAAGTTTTTCCCCCTTTTGTCACCCATAAACATTTTCTTATGAATTACAATCGGGAAAATAACAAAATGTTTTTGGTTCACAAAACTCATCTTCTTGTTTTGGTTCGAAAATTTAGGAGCTGTTTGGTTTCAATTTTTTATTTTTATTTTCATTCATTAAGGTAAAAGTACTTAACTTGTTTGTAGTTTATTCAAATGAATCTTAATTTAAAATAATGATTGGTCCCACCAAATAATAATTGTTTATATAACGTCTTTCTACTAAACAACGCCTGTACCGTGTAAAGGTCGCACTTAGTTTAAAAGAATTTTCATCAAAGGAAAATAGTAATTACTACAATAGCTCTTTTAAAATGATTTGAGTAGGATCACTATTGATGGTACTGTCTATTGATATGCGGCAGCAATTGAAATCGTTATTTCATCCCAATAAAATATTTTAAAAGCACTAAAACCTCTACATCAATTTCGTGACAGAGAGAGAGAATTAGCTTTGAGTAAAAAAATGAGAGAGAGAGAGAGAGAGAGAGAGAAAATTAGCTTTGAGTTAAAAATATCCACATTCTATCTCTCTATTAATCTATAATTAGAGATAATCAGAATCAACATTTAGATAATAAAAATTAACATTTTTAATAAAAAACTTTTTCAAATTAATAGATTATTTTATTTTTATTTTTTCAAATAACTGATTTTATCCTTAGCCGTCCAAATGTTATTTTTTTGTGAAAAAACTTATTATGTTAGTTATGTCGTTTTTCGTTTTAATTCTTCATAGCAATATGTTAGACATTTTTTCGTGAGTTTAATACCCAAAAGAAAACCCTTTCTTATTACACGATTTACTCTTCTTTTTGTTTTTATTTGGGCCATATAATTTACAGTGGACTTACTAGTCATAAAAGAATTCTGTAAACTTAACGTGTTGGACTTGGAACCACGAGTCATTTCAAAAATAATATCCACCAGGAGAATCAACTTTCTTCCTACTATCTCCTATAACAAAAGACATTAATGAGTGCATCGCGGCTTTTTAGATCACGTGGCCCCACTCAAATGCAACCGGATTTGCTAGAAATCCTAATGACCTGATTGTTTTTCTTCGGCCATGTCAAGTTCAATGATCTATGTATCATTGCGACACCATTAGGGACCTTCGCATTATTACGTTGAACACATAGGATTACCTAATATCAATTGCCCTCTTGGATTTCTCCAACTTTTTATGGGGATATATAAGATCAAAGAAGAAATCATTAACAAAACTGTCAATCCTTACATTTGGCGTAAATGGAAATCTAAGTCCGGAGGCGAAGGTGGTGTGATATAGGAATTTTATTTGCAATTTTTTAAAATATATGATATTTTTATTTATATATATATATATATCAACTTCCAAGCATCAAGCAATTATAGAAGCAAAACCTATCCTAACTATTTATGACTATATTGAACAAATTAAAAATTCATTGATGATTTGCATATTAGGCTAAAATTTATGGATTTCACTATATGTTGAAATAAAATTCTGGGACTAATTTGTTTGGATTGACCCTAGCACGAAGATTCAACTCAACTACTAGGAAATCACAAGAATTGATGCTTGGTTAATGAAATTCGCTGAGAAAGGAGCAGACTTATCTCACCTACCGGCGGTGGATACAACTCTTTGGTGTTTTTGGAAACACTAGAATGACTTTGAATTGCGAGGCAAATCTTTGAACGCTTGAGAAACAGTAAAATCAACATAATTCTTGCAAGAAAATTACAAGAAATGGAACTTTGGTACATGACAAGCAAGGATCACATCGTAGACTTGGATTTGCTAGAGAAGAAAGTCAAGGATCTGGATTTGCTAGAGAAGAAAGTCAAGGCTCACGTTGTACATGAAAAATTAATGTTGATGGCTACTTTGATGATGGATCGCGATGGTGATATATCCTGTATCTGTTGAGATCATACTAGTACCATTATTAAGGGTTTTGCCAAATCGGTGAAGGTATCATCTGCTTCTCAGATGGAAACCCCAGTCGTCCTTGAAGCGTTCCAGCTTGTAGTTCGACTGTGCTGATCTCGATTCTCGTGAAAGCCTAGATAAGTGGGTCTGCAAATCACTTCAATAAGGAATGATTTCTTATCATGGACTGCGTAAGGCTTCTCAGGCCCACCCATTTATCCTCATGGCCCATTGTTCGTGGGCTTCTCATGCAATACCCCTTCCATAAAACTGGCTTTTTGCTCCTCCACAAGCTCTTTGGGCGCTCCTTTATGTAGATATGCCTTGTTTGGGAAGTAATTTAATAAAATTTCCTTCGACAAAGATATATAAATCAATTGGACAAATGGTGGTCAGGGATTTCTTTGACGCAACATGAATTAATGCCTGCAGATGCGCTCAAATTTCGCGTGTCGGCAAACGGATTGAGTTCAATGGTCAAACTCCACTCGAATCAGATTGCAGCAAATATTCCTTTTTCTCAAATTTTCACACCAACTTATCTCTTTGATTGCTCCACAATCACCTTTCCATGTACTTCTAATTCCCTTTCTATGAAGGACTGCCTAACTCCTTCATATTAGGAGTAATCTCTCCGTCTCCAGCGTGTTCTATTTTGCATGAGCTAGTCAGCATGACAAATGAAGATCGAACACAAACAAGATTTTTTCTTGAATTTTAAGTACATACACTGCGGATAAGGAAGCGTGCATAAATCATTACATTGACAAACTTTAGCCTTTCTTTTGCAAAGATTGCACGCCCCAATCGAATCATTTTCTTGATTGTGATAGACTAAAACCATATATTTAGTCTAAGCAGTGAGATTCTTTTGTTTCTTTTTACATCTTAGCTATTGCCTATGAGAGCTTCGGTCTTAGAACACCCACATCACTGTCATGTTGAATAAACCAAATTGACCGAGGCATGAAGATTATTCTAAATTAATCATGCAAATCTGAATTTTTTTTTTTTTTTTGGTAAGAAAAGGGTGCAATCCGAGTGTTACACCGTTACTTTCCTAATAAAACTGGATCCAGTTTGATCTCTTATAAACAAAGGAAGTAAACTTCTTGGTGGCTTGTCTAATATAAATTTGAATTAATTTGATATGGTCAAAGGCACACTCGTAAGTCAAAACCAGAAAAGGAAAAAAAGAAAAAAAAAGATATAATATCTTCAAAATGCTAGTTTCAGAATTCAAGCAAAAACAATTGGCAAATCATATTCCAGCCTTCACTATCGTCCTCCTCCTTTCTCTCCCTTTTGAGAAAAGGAAAGTGAAAGAGAAGAAATTTTATTCCCAATCTTATGTGATGATTGCGTGATAGTTTTTAATATATTATGAGAATAACAGTCTATTTTAGACTATAGAAAATCAAATTACAAATAATTATAAATTATTGTAGGATCCACATTTTCAAGAATTTGTGGCTCCCAAAGATTCTCACAGTATTCCAAAGATTCTTATGCTAGTGAAACCCGAATAAAACTCAAGCAAATATGATTGTACCGTTATTTACCATAAATAACAGTGCCACATAGGGGTGTGCAACGGGAACCGCCCGAACCAAGAACCGACTGGACCGGACCGAACCGGTCGGTTTTGGGCGGTTCCCATGGTCGGCGGTCCGGTCCCCGGTTCCTAATCTTGGAACCGGTGGCCGGTTGGTCCGGTTCTCGGTTTCAAGGTGGGAACTGGACCGAACCGGACCGACCGGACCGAACCAAATTTTTTTATATATAATTTATATACATAGAATTAATAAAACATATAAACATGATAACTTATTGCAACCAAAGTTGCAATTTGAGGTAGCAACCTCTTATGTGGCCAAGAGACCATTAAAACCCCTTTTGTTACTCTTTTATTTATAGAAAAAATCTCCTTGTTAGTTTCGATGTGAGATTAAGACTTCAAGAGATCCCGTGAATCACACGAATGAAGTTTGAATATTTTGCACGTGAAACACGTGTGGTTAGTTTTGTTGAATTGCCCGGGAATCGAATTGGATTGATCGGTCAAGAGCGCGGTCACTCTTTAGTTCTTTAGTGCAAAAAAGTAGAGTCGATTTTTTTGGACCGGACCGGACCGGACCGGAATCGATGGTCGGTCCGGTTCCCGGTCCTAGGACCAAATGGTCTGGTCCACGGTTCGCAATTTTGGGAACCGGTGCTCCCGGTCCGGTTCCCGGTTTCAAGAACGAACCGGACCGAACCGGGAACCGATCACCCCTAGTGCCACAGTCACCACAAATTCTCATTTGTCAGGATTTGGCAACAAGAGCTTAGGAAAGTTAGAGAAAGTTTTTGAAGACCATAACTACAGCAATATAGAAAGCTAATTCATGTGGTATTATTATTTAATCATGGAATGACAAGATTTTAGAAAACTAAATTTGGAATATTTTTTTTTATAGTTCTATTTAATGGCATCAAAAATGTTTTCTCTTATAATGCTTCCGACCAAATCCCCCCTCCCCCCCCCCCCCAAAAAAAAAAAAAAAAAAAAATGCATGGATTACATATAGGGAAAAATATTCTCACTTTTAAATGATCCAAAAATTCATGAATTACTTAAGGGATAAAATAACCTACCATTAAATTTTCCATCCCTTCAAATTAATAAATTCCCTGAAAATCATCAATTTAGTTTTGATTAGGGAGACAAAGAACTTTATTCACTAGCATTAGGTCTTTCAATTTGGGCTACTAGTTTTTTTTTTTTTTTTTTCTATTTTGTCGTTAAAATAGACAAGTTCTTGATTAAAAAAACTAAAAGTGCAGAAAATAATTTTTCCATTAGTGCTGTTACTAATAGTATTTCTACATTTATTTTCTCACGAAATAAAAATATTTAAATAGTTCTATTTTGCATTCAATGTGAAAAATCTAACGTTGATACTGTTAATAAGAATCTTTTTTATTCTCTTAATTTTATTTTGGCTGATTCTTTTTCTAATATAAGAAATCCCACTTGGTGTGCTAGCAAACCCACCAAGTGCTATTCATGATTTTCCCCCTGGGGCCCCTACCCTGTCCCCCGTGGGGCTTTTTTTTTTTTTTTTTTTTTTATTTATAATAATTATTGAAGCAATTCAAACCATCCTATTATAAATGATTTCTCCATACAAAGAAGGGGACCATCACATTGCCCAGATCCTAAAAGGGGGAGTCTCTAGGTGAGGGAGATGAGAGAATATTTTGGATGGTAGCAGAAGTTGAAAGTGTGTGTGTGGGATAGTGGTCAGAATATCAGGCTTTGGCAGTATCATATGGTAGTCGTCAACTGTTGCTTGGGGGCATGCATAAACTTGCCTTCTAGGCTTCTTTCCCCAGGCTCTATGTAAGTATATGGGTGTGTCTATGTGCTCAACATGGTGCACAGAAGCATAAGAACAAAAGAGGGTGTGAATGTAAGAAGAAACATTGTTTTATGAAAGAGATTTGAGTGATCAAAGTTAGGTTCGAGGGTCTTGCATGAAGTGGTAGAGAGAGTGTTGAATGCAGCCAAGGATGACTTGCCGGTTCTTCCACTTTTCAACTCGAAATGTAGCCGGCGAGCTGTTCTTGGCTACGCTCATCTCTCTTCTTCTCATGCGAGGCCCCACGGATCCAGTGCTGGAGAAAATTAAGCGAGAAGATATCAGAAAGGAGTCTCTCCGTCCCTTCCTCCCTCCCTCTCCCTGTTTCTCTCATTCTATAGTGTTTAGTCCACACTACTTGTAAAAACAGTGTCTATTTAAACATAGTTGTTTGGGATTGTAGAATGTTTTTGGTTCTATGTACTTTTGAAAACATGTTTGATTGGGGGTGATCAGGTCTAGGATGAGTAAATTCCAAACCTAGGCCCGTACGTAACC
This sequence comes from Eucalyptus polyanthemos subsp. polyanthemos, assembly GCA_017140185.1. Lineage (NCBI taxonomy): Eukaryota > Viridiplantae > Streptophyta > Magnoliopsida > Myrtales > Myrtaceae > Eucalyptus > Eucalyptus polyanthemos. Next base: position 40,137,531 of record CM029459.1, on the reverse strand, counting down.
TTAATTACATTAGACTCTATTTTGGAACCACCCTATATTTCCGATCCGGTTCTAGGGTCAACTCTATTTCCACTAGAATCTATTTTGCAACCATCCAATATCCTATACAGCTTCGAATTTTCCATTAATACGCAATAACGTCCCTATTTCTATACCCAAAAGGATTTACTTGGAAGCAGAAGCTGCAAGAGAACATGTATCTCTGAGATTTCATGCCCAACGTTGCGGATGTGAATCACTTTGGATGGCTGGAACATTTTCAGCAACGAACTTGGAAGAAAAACGCTATGATTAGCAGAACCATCCAACCCTCCAACATCACAATTAATATCCCTCCATGAACATGCTTCCATTCGAAAGTAACCGCCAATGCATCCCAGTTTCGCATCATGCGCGCTGCTCGAACAACCACGGCAAAACCGCATTTACAAAAAATGAACACCCACATGACCAAAAAGCAGGCACAGTAAATCGAAAGCGCTGTTTAGGCGAGGAAGATCCTTGAAAATTTTTAACTTTACACTTTCCGCACGCAGATACTAGCCTCTAACAACAAACCAACCATGAAAACATTGCTACAAAATGCAAAGATTAATTGAGAGACGTCAAGAACGAGAAGAGCACTTGCCTGACGTAGAAATTAGGGGAAAAAGTAGAATTTTGGACTTTGGGCTTCCCAAGCCAGTCCGGGAATCAGTTCCCGAGTGAGTAATTACTTAGAACCGGTTCCTGGACCTATTCAAACCGGTTTCGAATTTTGGGATCCAGTTCTTCGACCGGATTCAATGGGAATTGGTTCTCAGTCTTGTTTTTCGAGCGGGCCGGTCCGGTTCTTGAGTATACCTAGTTTGATTGCACACCACTATGTGTGATAAATAAAAGTGGAAATGATGGCAATGACGTTTCCATCAAAGCTATGAAAGAAGTTTTCCCCACTTTTGTCTTCCATACAGCATTTTCTTTTGAACTACAATCGGGAAAAATAACAAAACTTTTTTGGTTCACAAATTCATCTTCTTGTTTTGGTTAGAAAATTTAGGTGCTTTTTGGTTTCAAATATATTTTAATTTATAAAGATTAAAATTATTTAACTTGCTTGTAGTTTATATTAACTTTTCTTAATTAAAAAAATGGCTGATCACACCAAATAATAGTTATTTATATAACATATTTTTTTCTACACACCGAGGGTGATGTCTAAAGCTTAAGTATAATATCATCAAACGAAAACTGTAATTTGAGTAGGATCACTATTAATGGTCTTGTCTATTGATATGCTACAGAATTGAATATGTTAGTTCTTCTCGTTAGAATATTTAAATAATAAATCATGTTTTTATTTAAATAGTTTAAACTTTAAGAATAATTGGTAATGGTTCCACAAAAATCTCATTTGGTATTGAAATTAAAGGTCTTGAGTTCGAATCTTTTTAAACCTCATTTGTCTACTCAATTAAATTTCCACACTTAGTACTAAGGTTGTGATCACACAAAATCTTACTCTTCCCAATAAAAATTTCAAAAGCACTAAAACCTTTTCATAAATTTTGTGAGGAAAAAGAGAGATATTAGCTTTGAGTAGAAAAAATTTCACAATCTATTTAAATTGGAGATTATAAGAATAAGTATTCTAATCATGAAAAGCAATTTTTGTCATTTCAAATGGTGGATTATGTTATATTTTGTTTTTGAAATAACTGATTTTATGCGGAGCCACCCAAATGTTGATTTTTGTGGAAAACTATATACATACACATATACATATACGTACATATGTGTGTATGTGTTATGTTGTTTTTTGTTATTTAATTATATTCACTAGCAATAGCAATAGAGTGGAAAAATTTCCGGAGTTTACCACTTTAAAGGATGGCCCTTTTCATTTTGCAGGATTCAGTCTCTTTTTTTTTTTTTTTTTTTTTTTTGTTTCAATTTGGGCTATGTAATTTACGGTGGGCTTTCCAGTCATAAAATAAAATATTTAAAATTTAAAGAGTCGGAAACGTGAGTCATTTCAAAAATCGTATCCACCACGACTCTCCGGTCAACTTCCTCTTTACTTTTTTTAGGGGATATTGGTCATGATTTTCATGGACCTAATCAATTACTCAGGATCCGATTAAACACCAGATGCAATGTCGCGGAACTTGCATTAAAGTGACCTGAGTAATCTACATGGCACATAGGTCATAGATGACAAAAAATAATGGACAAAGACAAGTGCGAAGAATGCGTTTGACTTCCTTCCATCTCCAATGATAACAGACGTTAATAAGCGATTCGGGTACGTCCGAATCCAGTGCGTCTCAGCTTTTAGATCTTTCAGGCCTCACTCGAATGGACTGGATTTGCTAGAAATCCTAAGGACCCCGGTTGTCTTTCTTTAATGGCCATGTCAAGTTGGATGATCTATGTATCATTGCGCCAGCATTGGGACCCCTGCATTAGCATTATTATGTTAAAGACATAGGATCACCTAAGACCAACTGCGCTCTTGGATTCTTCAACTTTTTTTATGGAAACCTAATGTCGAAGAAGAAATCATAAACAAAACCGTCACTCATTACGTTAAAGAATGTAATGATTGACTAGTGGCAGAAATGGAAATAGAAATCGGGAAGGGAAGGTGGCGAGATTTGGAGGGCAAGATATGGGAATTTTATTTGGGGTTTTGTCGAGTATAAATATATATTAAACAAAGATCATATCAACCTTCAAGCACCATGCGATCAGGGAAGCAACGGCCAACACCGGCCTTTCCTTAGGTCCATCATTGTGATTGACTCAAGATTGATGTGTTCATAACATAATTGTTTTAATGTGCTTTCTCGAAGATTTTCTAGAAAAAACTGTGGCCAATAGTAAATATTAGACGTTTGGAAGGTGTTTCATTGAAAGAACCACGACTTATAAATTAGAAATTTAATTTACTTTTCAGCTACAGTTTGATCTCTTTATTTAATATTAGGGATCTTAGTTATGATTTTCATAGACTAATCAATTAACAAGGATACGATTAAGTGATGCGACCGGATTTGCTAGAAATCCTAATGATCCCGGTTATTAAATGGCCCGGTCAAGTTGGATGATTCACGTATCATTGCGACAGCATTGCAGTAGCATTACGTTTAAGATATAGGATCACAATTACGCTCGTGATTTATCCAACTTTTTATGGAAATATAAGGTCAAAGAAGAAATCATAAACAAAACCTGTCAGTCATTACGTTAAGGAATGTAAATCGTGACAGAAGGTGGCAAGATATGAAGGGCGAGATATAGGAATTTTGTTTGGAATTTTATAAAATACAATATATTTTTATTAAAAATTATATATACCTTCAAGCACCAAGCGATCGGGGAAGCAATGGCCAACACTGACCCTTCCTTAGGTCCATAATTGTGATTGACTTTTTGAGGTTGACCTGTTCATTGCCGACTCTTTCAATGTGCTTTCTCGAAGATTCTCTATAAAAAAAATTGTGGCCAATAGCAAAAATTAGATGTTTGGAAGGTGTTTTATTGAAGTGACTTAAAAATTAGAAATACAATTTACTTTTCAACTACAGTTTGATCCCTTATTTAATATTGTAGCTAGTTATTTACTTTTAATATTCATGGGGTTTTCTATTGGAATATATTGTATATGAGGTTAAGATCTCCAATCTATTTGCTTTATAGTAGGTTGATCAAGAACACTTTCGATTATGTTGACATTTACAGGAATCGAAGGATTTTGGTCCATGCACGAGAGTCCAATTAGGAAACGCCATCATTGGGCCATTGTACATTCTATAAAAATGGATGCGGCCTGATGAGGTGTGAACGTTAGGTCCATTAATGGGATTGCAATGGGATTTTGTAGTATTTTAGCCTTTGCTCTAATTTGATTTGCTTTGCTCTAAGAATTTATATACTTCTCATGTATCTTTTTGAGTGACAAATACAATTTTCTTTTGGACATATGGATACTTTACTGTCAGAAGTACCAAAAAGTATATTTAAGTGCTACTTTTTTTTTTTTTTTTTTTTTTTTTTTTAAGTGAGGACACTTTAGTGCCAAGTCTAGTGAGGGTAGTTGGAAATTTGATGTGGCATTTTTTAAAAGATATATGTGGTCTACGTGGTTTGTTGGAAGCTAAGTTAACAATGAATGTGCAAAATGACATTGTTTTGCCCATAAATTTATTAATTTAATATCAATTAAAAATAAATTTAAAACTAAATTATTAAAAAAAAAAAAAGAAGAAAGAAGCAGGGGGAACAACAAGTTCAGTGAGGGCCTCAGCCCTCATGTATAATTTTATATGTTCAATAGGCACTAGGTATTGAGAATTACAACTGTAGTTCACCTAGTTAGCACACAAAATTTCTCAACTATTATACGGGCCAAGTACTGTTGCTTCGAATATCTATAATTGACTATCTCCTAAAAATGTCATTAAAAAAAAATCCGACTATAATTACTAAGCTCACTAAATGGATGGGTTTGAAAAATCAAGATGTCACATGAACCGATTAGGGGCAACTCTACTATAGTACTTGAGTTTTTAGGATTATTTTGCATCGATTTCCAAACTTAGGATTCGAGAAGATCAAAAGAATGGTTGGTTACTTTTGATTTGCAAAATTTGAGATATCTTTGATTTCTCTAGGAACTCCTAGAACATAAGTTTGGACATATCAAGGATGTCAATGCAAGGGTTCCCTGGGTATTTTCATAATACTTATTGACTTTACACATAGGGTGTAAAAAATACCCGAACTGAACCAAATCAAAAATTTCGAGTCTCATCTGGTTCAGATAATAAGTAAAGAAATTTGGGTAGTTTAAAGACTCAATTTTCGGTTTTCGGTTTTTGTTTTCGTACACTCTCCTCTCTCACTTTTTTCTCTTTATTCTCCCTCTTCCTCTTCCCTCGCACTCTCTATTTTCATCTCTTTCATAGTTTGCGAGTGCTAAATCTGGTATATGGCCTCCCTGAAACGCCTTGGTTTTCAGCGTCCAACAGTCGCCCATGCCGCCTAAGTCCCTGATGGAGATCTTGCCAACACTGTCGCACATGACGATCTCCTCCGCCACTGAGACGCCAACCAACAGCCCCATGATGGCAACGAGTAGGATGAATGCTGAGGACGACGGCCGTGGCATTTTCGTACTCTTGGCGACTCCTTGGGGTAGACGGTGCAAAGAGTTGTTAGGAAATCAAGAATAAAAGTGAAAATAAATTGAGACACAAAACTTTTATCCTAGTCCATCCTTAAACTAGGGCTACGTCCAGCAGAAGACTTCACTATAATTACCATATATAATATATATACCTACCAGTTATTTATAGGTTAAAATCTAAACTACCAATAAAATATGGGCTCAAATTATAAAAAACACTCTAGTGGCTTGGGGGCACTGCTCCCCCATCCCCCCCTAGACTCTTGCCTGCTCATCAGTGAATGAGACTCTTGTGTCATTTTATTGATGGGAAGTATGAACCTTACCTCAACATGAATGAGTGTGAAGTGAGAGAAGGATGAAGATGATTTGGTGCGTGGATCGAGCTGAGGTGGCCGGCAGAGAAGAGTCCAAATGAAGCTTTTTAATGGAGTTGATTAAGGAGAGTAATGAGAAGAAGACACGAGCAGTTTTGGAGACTGTAAACTCGAGGAAGGAGAAGACAACATAGAGAGAAAAAAAAAATCCAAAAATCAAAATCACACCAAACCAAGTTTTCGTTTCAGGTTAGATGCAGTTCAGTTCGGTTTTAAATCGTAATGTATACACATCTCAAAGTTTTGGTTCGATTCGAGTATCATAGAAATCCGATCTAAATCGAATTATTGATGGCCCTAATAAAAGGCATATTGAATTGAGTCAATCGGACAAATGTTGATCAGGAATTTCGTTGACGCATCATGCATTTTTCCGTTTAGATGGGCTCGAATTTCACGTGTCGTTTCACGTGTCGGCACACGAATTAAATTCAATGGCCAAGCTCCACTCAAATCACATTGCAGCAAATATTCCATTTTTCGTTATTTTTCTCCCAACCTCATTGTATTCCACTCAAAAAGTCGCCAACATGTCTCTTTGGTTGCTCCACAATAATTTTTCTATGGCCTTCGGATTTCCTAACTTATGAACGATTGCCTAACTTGTCGACCATTGATTAATTTTATATTAGGCCTAGTACTCTAGAAAATCTTCAACTTTAACTTCAGTCCCAATTTTACCTTAATTTTTTTCTCATAAATATCTAATTCTAGGTTCAGTCCCGATTCTGCCTTAAACATTTTCTTATCTTATAAAAAATCCCTAAACTTTAGGTTTAATTCTAATTTACTCTAATTTTTTTTTTGTCTAAAAAAAACTTCAACTTTAGGTCCAGTTCGAATTTTACCACAAATTTTTTTTGTCTCATAAAAGACCAAAAATATTTACATGAATCTCAAATTTGCCCCTTAATTTTCTGTCCAAAATAACCTTTACTGGTCTTATATGGTATTTTCGTGTTACTTCTCTAGTTTTCCCCCTAATTTTCAGATCTAAGAAGACGTTTTCTGAGATGAATTTCCATATTAGCCCAAAAGTCTTCTTGAATATGAAATTTGGATAAAAACTTGGGCAATTAGGGTTGACGTTCTTCAATTGCTCTTACTCTTTATTGAGTCTTCCTTCCATCTTGCTCAGAAATTTTCAATTTTATGCTTGGTCTTCAATCTCTTGTGGGTTCTATTTTGCACGAGCTAGTTAGCGTGACTAATGAAGACCGAACGCAAACAAGGTTGTGTCTTGAATTTCAAAAGAAGACACTGCGCTTATGGAAACGTGCATGAGTTATAAGATTGACGAGATGTAGCTTTTTTTTTTTTTCCTTTTTGTCAATATGGTATGCCCATCGAATCATGTTCCGGAATCGTGATAGACTAAAACCATTGTGAGAGCTTCAGTGTTAGAGCATCCCCACGACTAGCATGTTTTTTTTTTTTTTTTTCAAGCACACGACTAGCATGTTGAATAAACCAAAATGGCCGAGGCATATCCTTGATGAAGTTTATTATTTTTTATAAAGGGAAATCCTGCATGAAGTTGGTTTTAAGTTAAATAATGCAAATTTGAATTTAATTTGATCTGGCCACGGCCACTAACGAGACATAACCAGGAAAAAAAGGAAGGGAAAAAAAAGAAAAAAGAGATGATATTCAGGCTGCTGATTTGAGAATTCAAGCAAAACCAACTAGCAAATCTTATTACAGCCTTCACCATTGTCCTCTTCCTTTCTCTCTTTTTGGTAAAGGAAAGAGAAGACATTCTTTTGGCATATCCTTGATGAAGTTTATTATTTTTATAAAGGGAAATCCTGCATGAAGTTGGTTTTAAGTTAAATAATGCAAATTTGAATTTAATTTGATCTGGCCACGGCCACTAACGAGACATAACCAGGAAAAAAAGGAAGGGAAAAAAAAAGAAAAAAGAGATGATATTCAGGCTGCTGATTTGAGAATTCAAGCAAAACCAACTAGCAAATCTTATTCCAGCCTTCACCATTGTCCTCTTCCTTTCTCTCTTTTTGGTAAAGGAAAGAGAAGAGATTCTTTTCCCATCACATATTATTTAAAATACAAGCATTTTGTTTACCCAAAAATAAAATTTAAAAAGAAAATTGAAGCAATTAAAACCGACCAATCATCATGAATATCATCTCCAAGCAAGAGGGGACCATCAATCGCCCAGATCCTCAAAAACTGAAGTCTCTAGATGAGGAAGACTTTGGATGGTAGGAGAAGTGGACAGGGTGGTCACCCACATTAATTGGTTAGGCAGAAATTGCCTTTTTCAGAAAGAATGTCAACCTCTGGAAATACCAACTGGGACTCATCAATCCTTTCCTGTGGGCACGCACAAAATTTCTTTATGGGCTTCTTTTCTCGGGCACTATATAAGTGTGTGACCGTGTCTGTCCGTTCATCATGGTGCGTGCATATACACATAAGAAAGAAAGAGGGTGTGATTGTAAGAAGAAACATCGTCCGGTGAAAGAGATATGAGGAGTCAAAGTTTGGTTCGAGGGTCTTGCATGAAGAGGTAGAGAGTGTGTTGAATGTAGCCAAGAATGACTTGCCGGTTTTCCTGCTTTTTTGAAACGATAAGGTAGCCGGCAAGCTGTTTTTGGCTACATTTGTCTCTCTTCTTCTCATGCGAGGCTCCACGGATCTAGTGCCGGAGAAATTTAAGCTAGAAGATATCGAAAAGGTTTCTCTCTCTCAGAGAGTTTCAGCATGTAGTGTTTATAGCACACGACTTGTCGAAATAGTGTTTACTGATGCTATCCGTTTGGTTTCGTAGAACGCTTAGATTCTCATTACAATTTCGTCTTTTGTTCTCTGTGTCTGATAAATGAAAGTGAAAACAATGCCAATGCGTGTTTCTGTTCCTTCAAAACGTTTAAACTATCATTTTTCTTTTGAATTGTTCGAGACAATAACAAATTGTTTTCGGTTCAGAAAACTCATTCGCTTGTTTTGACTCGAAAGTGTAGGTGCGGTTTGGTTTCATATATTTTCATTTTCATTCATATGGAGTAAAATTATTTAACTTACTTGTAGCTTATTTGAATGTTTTGTGATTAAAAATAATGGTTGGTGACACCAAAAGATAAATATTTACATAACAACTTTCTCACTAAACATCGTATGTTATGTTTTAATGCTAGTCACATTTTTCTCTTTATTTATTATTATTACTTTTTTACATTACACCTTTAAAATAATAAGGCAAAAGATTATAAGACATATGAAATCCCTAATTATTAAAGCATGGATGAGAATTTCGTGAATTTTCTGTAATTATCCAGTTAGAATTGGACTTTGAACCCTTAATTAAAGTTGTAGAAAACATCTTTAGGAATAACATATCAAAATTTGAGAATAAATGGACAAGGTTTGGTCAGTAAAACGATTTTCTTTGTAAATGTCAAATCTCGAAGCTATTACAGAATGTTGGTAAAGAGTATAGCGATTACTGCTCTTGATATACAATGAATCTGACTTAGTATTCTTCATAAAACATTTTTCTCTAGGTCTTTTTTTATAACATATCCAAAATTCAGAATTTTTTGAGTTCATTTAGGGGTTATTCCAAAATTTTCATTAAAACTGCACATTCTGGTTTTTAAGCTGTTTTACTTTGACTTTGCTCAACTGATTTCAAAAGTGAATGCATCTTGGGTTGTTATGTGATATGATGATACTGGCATTGGTATATCATGCAATATTGAGATGTGATGAGACTCAAGAGACATTTTGTCATTGCATTGAAAAGTGTTTTTGGAAATTAAGATGTTAATTGTTGCCGTTGGACCCTCAGGTCAACGATGCCCCGAGTCGGGATGCCCAGAGGTTTGAATGAGTTGATGCCCTTTGGATGCCTGGTTGTATTATGAATACATGCCCAGAGGTTTTCCTTCGGAGCTTCGGGATGCCCAGAGGTTCGAATGAGTCGATGCCCTTTGGATGCTTGATTGTATTATGAATACATGCCTAGAGGTTTACCCCTGGAGTGTCGGGATGCCCTGTTGTATTATGATACACGCCTGGAGGGTGAGGGGTTGTATTATGATGCATGCCCAGAGGTTAGGGGTAACCATGTCTATGGTTCCCATTGATTCCTCATGATGCCAGGTGGGGTGCGAGATGCCCAGAGGTTCGAATGAGTCGATGCCCTTTGGATGCCTGGTTGTATTTTGAATACATGCTTGGAGGCTTCCGCGACGCCAGGGTTGGGTGCAGAATCCCAGAAGGATGCAAACATTGGTCCTCTAGGGGGATAAAACCGTTTGAATGATTAAATCTGATGATTATATTAAGTGTGAGTGTGGTCTAGTTATGAGACTAAATTGTATGGCATGGAATGGGACGTGTCATAATAGTTTGGCCCCATGATCGGGATTTGTGTGATTGGACATGATGCATCTTATTGGTTGGAAATGCGCTGGTCATTGCATTGAAGAGTTATATGGTTTGGATGCATACTCATTCATTGATTGCGTATCTTGTCTATCTTGCATGAATCTAGATATTGATGGTACTGCGTGATATAGCTTAATGAATCTTTTACTGCTGAGTGGTTGTACTCACCTCTTTTGGTGACTAACATTTTAGACTACATAAGAAAATGCCTCTGCTATCACCGCCACCAGCAAATGGACCGAGTGGTTGGATATGACCATGAGGAGGAGGATAGCAAAGGAAGGAACTTTTGGACGTCGACACTAATCGATGGACTTTAAGTATATGACTGTTGGAAAAGATGTTGGTCATCTTTTGAAATATAGCCGAGTATAGAAGATTACGGCGTTTTGGTGTACCGACGAATGATGTCCATCTGGTTTAAGTAAATAAAAGTGTTCGGTTTTTATCTTATAAAAGTTTTAGTTGGTGTGCATTGTCTCTAAATTTGGAATAGGGAGATGTTGGATATGCTTCCGCCATATAAATTGCGCAGGGACCGATCTAAATGATATAAACCCCCAGGACTTATGGACCTATTATAATTCTATGGTATCAAAGTGATATATTATTAGGTCAAGAGAAAGGCAAGTGGACTGTGGCGACCATAATGGATCGGGGGCCGTCAGGGGGTGCCACAACCAATCCTTGTTATCCTACCGGTATGGTCGGTGGACAATTCACGGTCGACACCTCAATCAGTTCACGGTCAGTTAATCAATTGGTCGGACCATGACCGATCCTTGACTTCTTACCGATTGAACCGATTGATCCATGGACAATGGCCCATGGTCGATTCATTTAGGACTTTATGGCCAATCCTTATAGGGTTGGAATTGAGGATGTTACACTAAGTGTTAAATGATTTTGTAGGTGGGAGTTATAAGGGGAGATGTGTTTGTAAACCTTTTGTTTTGCAGGTGGAGTGAGGATGTATGAATGTATGTAGGGTTATATTGAAGTGCAGGATATTTAAATTTATGAGTTTTAGCATGACACCGCACACACAACCATGGTCTAAAGCCCCAATCGCCCCATTTAGAACCTTATGAGGGTTTATGGGTGGAATCTGCAACTGAATGCTCATGGTAATCCATGCTTCCATATCTCGGCTTGTCCCCATTGATAAAAGTAACACTGACTGATGACAGTAGTAGTGGGTAAACTACTTTTATCCTTGGGGATGGGGACCTCAAGCCTTTAACATCCTCACCTTAGGCGTTAAAATCTCATAGTTCTCATGTGATGTGTGATTGCTATGTTTTCGGTTGGTAAGATATTGTTCTTGTTTTATCATCATTCTCTTTTTTAGTTTTCAAATTTTAATTACATGCTTTATATTCTAACGACGATAAATTTTTAATCGTGAATGCCCCTTTAGGTTTAGGCTTAGATGGGCAAGCCTGAGATTGACGTGATCCCCATGCTGAAGAGTCTTAAGACCGTATGGGATAATCTTGACCTAAAGCATTGAGATTACATGGAGAAGCCCATAAGCTTTCTCTTGACCTTACTGAAGGTCAAGCCCGAATCGCGATGGTGAGGGCATTGTGTCCACTTTTGAAATCCTATGACCTCCTCCTTTGTGTTTAACCAATACGAGTTGACCCTACAATTGAGGGGTTTGAGATAGCCATTGGGTTAAGTAAGGCTTCCCTAGGTTTCACCACTCCTCCTATTGGTCAAAATCTAATTTATCTCTTAAGTCAATTCCTTAACATCCCCTCTGATAAAATTATAGCCATTCTTAAGAGAAATTTGAATTCCATGCCTCATACATTCTTGGAACAACATCTCCTTAGTCTTAGACCTAAATCCAAAAATCAAATTCCCCATGTCTTTCTTCTCCTATTCTTTGGCTTTATCATATTCCCTCACATTCGAAAAATGATGGATCCCTTGTTTACTTACATTGTGAATCAAGTTTGTACCTTTAGCCATTTTGCACACATGATTCTCATTGAAATCTTTGTATCCCTCAACCGATTCAAAGCAAGTAGTAGAGGAACTCTTAGAGCCCCACTAGGTCTTCTCCAAAAATTTGGCTTGCCTCTCACATAAAAAAGTTTGCTCCTCGCCTAAGAATCATCAATGTCACAAAGAATTATCATCCAATTCTCATATTCCACAAAAAAGAACGAATTCTTTCCATCTTGGTCCTTTTCTATATCATTCCATTTCCTCAAAAATCTCACCCTGAGCTTAATCCTATGGCATATGCAAGGAATTGAGAATCTCAAGGTGTGCCTTATTAGTGGAGTTGATGACCCACTCCCCCTCGTAGGGTTAACGGGTCTAATAATGTATTACCTCTTAAGGGTGCTCCGCTAATATCGTGCATTTCAAACGATCCCGTCAATCCTTAAATTGTAGTTGTATTGTATTGATTATCATGATGAAGGTATTGTGGAAGACTAAATTGGTCACGTCAAAGCTGTGATCCAAGACACTATTGGGAATGGCCCATCCAATTCTCGCATCCTCTAGTTGCAGTGGACGATTTCGACCTGGAGGGAGAAATGAAGACCCACCATGCTACCATTGACTACATATACTACCAAGTGGAGTCTGAACTCGAGGTGGAATTGCCTGATATCCCAAGCCTCCACAAGTCCCACAAGCTTGTATTAGGGAGCATGAAGATGAAACCATGATCGATGTGAATGCTTGGCCCATGATAACAAGTGTCTCCACACGATCCCATCTAGTGCTTGGGATTATTATTTTGGAATCGTTCATGAATTTTACCTTTTTCCTATAAAGAAAAATTCTTTGTGTTTCCTTCTTTTCATTGTAATTGAGATTTTTCTTGTATTCACTTTCATATTTCATGTAATATCGAACTATTTTGGGAGCTTCAAGGATGTAAAATTTTGCTTCATTGTCATTGTTTGATATAATCAATAAAAATTCACAAAGTTGTTCTGTTTCATGTAATTTTTAGAAAATGGGTATTCGACTTAAATTTTGGTTTTCATATAATTTATTTTGAAGAAATCTTAATGAGATTATATATGACACTGAGGTCATATATGCTTCTTATCACATTTTCTTTTCAAGAAAATATAAAATTGATTAGTTTGTATTTTCTTGATCTCCTTTCATCATGTACTAATTTGAGTTCCTTTCTTTCATAAAGGTATTGAAAGATGATTGAAAAATGGTCTATTATATGTACTCGCCACCAAGCAAGGATGGAGAACGAGGATGCCCATACTCGTATCATTACCGTGGAGAAGCAAATGGTGCAGATGATGACGTTGTTAACTGACCTTTCTACTCAAGTCAAGAAATTGACGCTTGTATCTCTTGTTGCTGCTGCTACTACAAACCTTCCTACCACGCCTGATGATGTGCTAGTAACTGAACTTGTGAGGAAAAGACTTGCTGAAGAGGTTTCTACTTCCACCCCGACAGTCATTGATATAGTGACTCCATCTAAGGAGACCTCGACTCCCTACTTTGATGAAGAGAGTTCAAGACGCTTCGTGGAGATTGAGGAGCACTTGGCATGTTGCAAGGCTACTAGCTTTAGGGGCTAGACAAGCTATCACCTTTCACCAAAGTGAAGGGCCATGAATTCTATAATGAGCATGAGTTTACAAGGAAGTATGACGGCATTGGTTGTCCCAAGACCCATTTGAAGTATCTGTCCAGCAGTTTCTCGGTTGTGGCACCAAAGATTGGCAATCAAGCCGATCTATTCCCTGATCAGCCAGTTCAATTAGATCAGTGCCGATCACCGATCTTCCTCTTGAACAAGATTTGGTCCTTGGAGGTTCGGGAAGATTTAATCAAAGTTCCAACAAAAATTCTACTTGATCGCGACTGAAATCAAGAAAAACCACATCAAAAGGTAATTTCTCGGTTTCGAATCCCGTGAAGAGAGACCGGATTAGCTAGCTGGGGCTAGGGTTCAATATTAAGGATATGTGTTGATATTTGATGAGTTGTTGAAGCTTGAACTTGAATGATTGTGCTTGATTTTGCTTAAATCTACATTTCCGTAGTTATAGGACTGATTTAATGTTTTGGCCAGAATGAGATCCGAAATGACCTTGTTTCAACTTAAGTCCTCTTAGGCTTAGATAATACACATCTCAAGATTCGAAACGATAGGTCATATGCTTCAATCAAGTGTATTTGGCTCTTAAAAAACTACCTCCAAAGATGAGCGATTCTGCAGTAGTTTAGGAGGATTTTCAACTCTATTCTTCTTCCAAAATGAAATTTTATTATTTTTGTGTAGCCTCTATGATGATTTCTGGATAATCTTGTCTCACAAGTTTTGTTCTAAACCGTTTTATGCATGTTCTATAATTTTTTCCCTAATTTTTGGATTTATTTAAGTAGGTCAAATTTGTTCAAATCCGAGCCTAGGTCAGTCCGTTTTGTATTAATCTCTAATTTTGTCATTTTTGTATTGATCTTTGTACATGTCCTTTATTTTTTTCGAAATTTTTAAACATGATCAATTAGGTCAAAATTGCTAAGATCCAAACACAGGATAGTTTTCCCTGCGTTGATTTGGATTATGTTTTGATAAAATTGAGTCTACAAATGTGCTTGTTTGGTCTCAAATTGTTCATGAGAGTTGAAATACATGATGCATATGTTCAATTGATGCATGGTTTGTAAATTTTTGATGTTGGCAAGTGAGTCAATTGCATGAGTTAATGTTAAAATGTGTTGGAGAGGTACATAGTCTAAATGTGCATATCTTTTTGTCATTTTTTCTGCGATTTATGCAATCTCATTTAGGTTTTGAACTCTTAACGAAAAACATTCATCATTGCGTCATTTTTATGTGGTTTTTTTCGTAAAATTTTTGCATGTCTTGAAATGGTTGAAAGCATGCGTGTTCTGAGAGGTTAATGCTGAAACCAAATATTGCTGTATATGCATCTTGCCATGCTTGTTTGAGTCATTTAGAGTCCAAGTTTTGTTATAATGTCTTCTTGGCACTTAAACTTCATGTTACAAGGTTTGAGTACATGTTCACGTCATTACATTTGAGTGTCATTTTGCATGATAAATATGTGTTGTAAGAGTGCATGTTTACCTAGAAACCCTCAAGCATTTCATCATGAATCTTGAGTAATCTCGTATTGTCATCAAATTGTATGACATTTTCTCATGCCAATTTAGGATTAGATGATCACCCCTATTGTTTGTCGCATCTAATTCTATGTCACATGCGATTTTTTTTATGCCATTTGTGCATTACTTGAATGGTTTTGAGATTTATTGATGTATGTTTGTGCTTTATTTTTAGTTAACAACATGCGCACTTTTAGAGATCTTGATCTTAGAGCACTTAATTGACCTAGTTTGGACTCGAGCCTTCTAGGAAGTCATGAGGCACACTTAGAGTTTTCCAATGTCACTGATTTCAAGCAAATTGCTCATCGTTTGGACCATTTCTCATTTTCTCAAAACTATATCAAAATCTAGACATGGGATCAAATTCGGACCCTTATTCTAATCCTTGTTTGGACAAACTTTTGATATTTTTGTTCCATTTTTTTATTAGGATTTTGCACTTGGCCTCTTAACAAAACTTGTTTGTCAGATCATGTGTAGCTCTTTTAGAAAACTTTCTTCATGAAAGTTGTTTTTTTTTTTTTTTTTTTTTTTTTTTTTTACTGGAGGAACCGGCTTGCAGCTGACAACCGCGCCGTAAACCCCCAGGTGACACTTAAGCAGGAGGACCCACCATCCCTGAGTCACACTTAATACACCTAGCGCCTCCCCTGGGTTTTGAACCCTTCACCTCTTCGTTGAGTCTTCAAGAAAGTTGTTCGGTATTATGTATTAGAGAATTTTTTTCATAACTAGATTGTTGATGGGCATTATTTAATTTAATTGCTACATCCTACTTGGTCAGAAATTTTCTTGATGTGCATGAAATTAGGCTATGTCATCTTCATGGAAGTTATTCTAAATGTCTTGATCTTTGTTTTTAAACAATTGGCCTTTCAAAATTGTATTGTTAAAAAAAAAAAAAATACTTTGGTACATGTGATGTTTTCCAAACACAATTTCTAAGAAATTATTTTCTAAAGCTCAATTTGGCTTAAAGAAAAATTGTGGTTTGGATCATATTCAAATGCTCGGGATGCTTGTGAGTGCATTTATGCGAACCTCGAGCTAACCTTGGCAACTGAATGTGTTCCATATCCTAGATATTGCTTAATCCTAAATATTTTTAAAGCTTTTTAAAATTCTGATTTGACATCGTGAAAGTCACAGTTTGAATTGTATTCAAAATACCCGTGACACTTGTGAATGCATTTATGCGAGCCCCAAGCTAGCCTTGGTAATTGAATGCTTTTCATAGTTGAGACATCACTTTGTTGCATTTTTTTTTTTTTTTGGGATGATTTCGAAAGATGTTTTTGAAACATCGCATATTCCCCTATGCAAACAATTACATCATACATTTAGAATTGCCTGTGTTTGTGATTGGCTCATGCCCTTGGTAATAAGTGACTTGCCGATGATCATTTTCTTGTTTGACCGATTGGGAAACAAGGTCCAAAAGACCTGTATGCATGTGACTTTTAGATGTATGATAGGGTCAATGCATGATATCGAGGAAAAATCTTGGGATTACATAGATCACTTGGTTAGGAGATTTATAAGCATTATTAGCCATGCGAGAGCACAATTGGTCAATAATGGTTATAAGTCATAAAATGAATCGATTAGGTGTTTTAGAGGGACCTACCCATGAAAATCAAAGGCCAACCCCGAGGCCTAAATCTAATTTGTGAAATTGAATTTCTTTAGGGATCGACCTTGACATGGTGTCGTGTTTTTGACTGTTTTGATGTGTATACTTGTTTTTTTTCCCATTGTATGTACCTAGTTATATATTTTTAAGATTTGGTTTAGATTAGGACCTCGAAGATGGAGAAAGCGCAAAGATGGTGGAGGTCGATGTCCATTCTAACCATTATCATATACTATTCATTTCCCGGACATATGTCTTGGGTTTCATTTGTTGTACAAGCCCAACGAGTTGCGGGTTTTCTCTCTTCCTCTTATTTTTTTCAATTATGTTTCCTTATATATATTCTAGGATTGCATGGTAGATTTACTATTTTCCTTGATTGTCAACTTATTTTCTCGTAATTTCAATTCCATTGATTGCTTTCTTTTCTTGTTTTCTTGTGGCACCCCTCAACGGCCCCCAATCCTTTAGGGTCACCACAGGTACTTGTCACTCATCCTATTCCATACCAGTCTAATGACTTTTTATAATTAAAATGAAACCACAGTTCATAGGGAATGATCAATAGAATACTTTTCCATTTTTTTTTGTAAAGGTCTCAGCGCAGTTCATTAGTGAATGCATAAATGTATCTCACCAATCCTCTCTTCAATAACAATAATGCAATGCACACCACCTATGCTCCAAATGAAAAGATGAAGCTAAGTCACTTTTATTTATATTTTTAAGATGGATATTTCGGGTCAGTACAACAAAAAGGCCAAGATTTTAACTATACTTGGCTATACTCAAAAGAGAACTCGATCCTACATTGAATATGTACACCCCTCCATCAACAAGCGTCGGTTATCTCCCAAAAAGTGTCAGCTCCCATCAGTTATGCATGCCATCACACCCAACTTAGTACATCGGGCGGCAGCATCCCTAGCATCACTCCACCACGCCAGACGTGAACAGACAAAAACTCTTGGATAACCGAGCCATCAGCAAGACTCACATCGTACATCATTAAGACATGAACTCGAACATACACCAGACTAGGTACACTAGTACATGAATGCTTTGTGCACTCCACCTTGACATCAGATGGCAATCCATAATAGGTACCGCGTACAACTGGTAGCAAAGGCATTTTTCTAATTTGAAATGTTAATCCTCAAAAGGGGTGAGTACAACCACTCAGCAGTAAAGATCCACTAAACTACATAATGCGTCAAGCAGAATAATTAAGAATAAAACACATATCATTCATGCATTCAAGCATACCTCACCTTACAGCCATGCATATCATCATGTAATGTGGATAAATCACCATGCACTTGTATTTATATTATCGAGCAACCATGCATATCATCATGCAATGTGCATATACCATCATGCACTTATACATGTATTATCAAGCAGCCAAACTTATATCACCAAGATTCATATCATCCATGCCATCAAGCATACATCCATGTGCATGATTCATTTCTTGATCTTTATCTTTCAATTAGATCACATCGTTTTTCTTTCCAATGACCAATGTTTGCATCCCACAATTTATCGCTTGCATTTAACCTGGCATCGCGAGGAACCTCTGGCACACACCTCCGGGCATCTCGTACCCCAACTAGTATCACACGGTATCCCCCCGGCACACACCTCCGAGGCTTTCGGTACACACATCTGGGCATCTCGAAACTCCCAAGGACATCCGGCACACACACTCCGGGCATCTCGAAACTCCCGAGGCATCGTTGGCTCACACTTCCGACAGTCTTGTTATTATCTCAATTTATATTTACACATGTATTTCAATTTCAACATAGCATTTGACGCATCAATATCAAGAGTCTCAATCAGCTTTTGATGTCATATAACATGCTGTATGTCACCACATATGCAGCATAATCAACCACTCAAGACATCATATCACATAGAACAATAACAATTTCGGATAAAAACAGATTGCACTCCTTTAGTCACAATTCTTGAAAAACTAGTAAACAGCATTATTAATTTCTAAAAATTTGACATGTTATATACAAGATATAGAGGAAAGTATTCGGTGAAGGACCCATATCAAAAGAACATCACACAAATCAGTACAACCCATGCATCACAGTCCTTAAAATTTCGAAATATCGCCATACACAGTTTCATTCACAAATTCATTAAAAATCTTAAATAAGCTCCAAAAATTCTGAAATTTTTATATGTTATAGAAAAGGTCCAGAAGTAAATATTTCGTGTATAACTCGAAATCATATTTGTGATAGATTAAGAATTATAATTACCATAACTGTCTATAACCCTCGGCAAAAATTCCCAGATCTGACCATTTTAAATAAAATCATTTCACCAACCTAAACTCATTCATGTCCCCTAAAATTTTATTATGTTACTCATTAAAATATCATCTTCAGCTTTCATTCAGACCATGAGATCAACTTTCAACTGGAGAATTTTATAAAATTCACGGAATCACACTAGGTCAACATCACGATTTCCAGATTTAACTTCTTCAAAGAAAAATAGTTTTTCCGGTCTATGCTTGTTCATTTCTTCTGAAATTTTAATATGTTACTCATCAAGAAGTTATATACAACTTTTATCAAGAGACCAAAGTGAGATTCCAACTAAAAAGTCACATGCAGCTCACAAACTCATGAAAGGTCGGACTGATTATTTTTCCAGAAAACAGCATGCTAGGCCAACAAATTTCTCCCCAAAGCTTCGAAATTTCATCATTTCCACCACAACCAAATTTTATCATCCCTTACAACACATATCATAGCAAGCAAAGGGTAGGTTTTAGGACTCTACTTGCCTCAAATCTTAGCACAAACACAACGACAAACAGCGGGCAAGGCGGCGAACGAACGGCGGCGAACGGACCTCCTCCTTCCCTCTTGCACACATGGTCTCCCCTTTTCTCTCTTCCTTTCTTTTCTCTCTTTCTCACACACTCTCTCTCTTGGCACCTAGCTTCGACTGCCCCCTTCCCCTTTTCCTTTTGGTTGAATAAAATCATTGCATGCTTCCATTGTTGCATGGAGGGACACTTGTCTCCAAGAAGGAGACAAGTATCTTCCTTGTTGAAGACACATGGAGGAGGCCATCCGACTCCTCCCCCCTTCCATGCGGTCGATAGCCCAATGGGCTTCATGGGCCAGGCCATTTGGCCCACTTTAGGCTCAACACTCTTGGGCCTAAAGTCCAAACTTAGATGGTCCAATTTTTTTTTTTTTTTAAATAAGTCCATGTTTACTTTTAATAATTTACCTTAAATCCCCACTTATATAAATACCGGATTACAATTTCATATGGCCATAAAAATTTGTAACATTAAACCATAAGAATTAAATCTATAAGGTGCATAGTCAAGAACAAAATCCTCCTTATCAATTTTTCCTATAGCACCAACCTTGATAACCCATGAATACAAAATACATTTCCATTAAAGTACTCGGTCTTAGCCTATTACAATTCTTTGGTCTAATGGTCACAACATAAATCAATGACACTTCCATCACATTTCCATAGGTCGTAATGTTTTTAGAAATTGCCATGAAATTTTGGGATGCCACATTTCTAGAAATAGATTAGTGTGAAAATGATCAACCATGCATAATCACTTAGTTTAGGACTGATGATCCCGAAAATGTAAGAAGAAATGCATGGACACGTTAGGTAAATACAATTGACTGTTTAAGTACCAAAATGGCGTTAATAGAAATATTAGCATAACCAAAGTCCTCGAACCTAGATATTTGGTTGCATTTTAATTGAGGGAATACTCCTAACCCTCGATTGAGTTTTCTAGCCGACCCCCAAAACGAGGCTAGTGGCGACTCTTGTCTTATTTTTATGTTGTAATAAACAACTAGATCGTATAAATAAACCTATCGCGCGGGTATGATTTTCGGTGAAACTCACCATGATTTAGCATACTCGATGTGCCGGTACCCAAAGGATGAAGTGATGCCATCCTTATGGGCAAAGTGTACTATTGAGTGAGCTACCGTGGTAAAGGTACTCTAAAATTCGATATTTACACTCGACCACGTCTCCCGAGGTATGTTGCCCATGTGGGTACAAGTCGCGACGCTCGGCTGTCATACGGGGTACGAGTTTGGGAAAACTCGCAATCTCATGGGGAGAGCTCACGAGAGGTTTGACTTAAAAGGTGAGGTGATGACGTCTTTTAGAACACAAACCATGAGGAAAATCTCATGATCAAGTACTCTTAAATCCGACCTTTCCCCTCTTCTTCTCATCATGATGATGGGATTGAGGGTGGCAAAATCAGGTACCGATAGTTTAGCCCATTGCCGGCCAATTTTGGACCTCTGGCAACCAATTCCGGAGCCCTCTTTGTGCCAATTTTACTTTTACGCCCTCAATTTCTCAAGATTTTGTAGATTGGCTCTCGGATTTCGTGAATTTGCAATTTGACCCATAATCGGGCCCTTGAGTGCAATACTCGTTTTAAGCTTAGGTTTTCACAAATCAAGCCTATATGATCGATTACTCGACACATCTTAATGATGATTAGGTTTTTAAAATCATGATTTGGTCAAGATCGACCAATTTTGGGATGGTATAAATATCAGTTTTCCTCTAAAATATAGAGGGGGCTTCATTTTTTTTTAAATAAAAAATACATCTCACTAAACTCTCTTTCTCTTTCCTCTCTCCCTACACAACCGCCGATTGCTATCAGTTACGCCTCCTCACCGGTGGCTCTTTGACCAGCACCGCCGCCCAAGACCATTCTCATCTCTCTCTCCCCCCTCCCCAAAAGTCATAAGGCTAGGTTACAGCTAGAGTGGCCGAATCTCTCACCTCAACTTCTTATTTTGCGGGATCAAAGATCGGTGTTCCTATCGATATTGCTCCTAGGGGATTCTTTCATGCCGATTGGTGCTAGCCAGTGGTCCATTCATAGTCTGACCACCACTGATTAGCTCCCCAGCCAATCCCCGATCAGCTGGTGGTTGAGGCATCACCAAATAGCCACCTTAATAGCTCTAGTGGCTAATCTCTTAACTATAGGTTCAAGACCGGTCTAACAGGTATGATTCTATTTTGATTTGAACCAATGGCTGCCGATCATTCCAAAAGTAGCTGATCATTTCCAATCTAATCTAGGAAGATTCCTCGACCACATCGTGGTCGAGAACTAGTGAATCGGCTGCCAAATCTTCTTCAACAACAAGATTTGGGCCAGCGTGTGGCATCCCAAAATTCAGAGCCAAGCCATAAGATGTGTTAAAGTCTTTAATTAGGTGATAAAAATTTCCATGGCTTATGCTTTAGCCATTAGTCTTTAATTAGATGATTTGTGCATATGATTGTGAAAATTTAAATTTGATAGATTAATAATTTATGCTTGGCCATGTACTTTATAAATTAATTTTCAATGAACAAAATGTCCCAAGACTTTGGCCAAGATGAAAATTGAAATTTAAAAATAATTATAGAAAGGAATTCAAAAAAAGAGAGGAAAAAATGGGTTAATTTTCGAATGGGCCTTAAGCCCATTTGGCCTAAGCTTGATGGGCCAAGCTAGTCGGCCCAAGAGGGAGTTCGACCGGCCCATTAAGGCCCAAAGTAAGAGGTGGCCGGCCCATGATGCATGCAATAGGACAAGTGGCATGGAGGAGGTGAAGCATGGTGGACACTTGTCTTCCTCCACAATTACACTTGTCCCTCATGCAAACCTAGAATGCATGCAATATAAAAGCAACCAAAAAGAGAGAGAGAAAGAGAGAGAGAGAGTGGCATTTGGCCAAGCCAAGTGAGAGAGAGTGAGATGCGAGAGAGAGGGAGGCCGAGAGAGGAGGAGCTCGCCCGTCGCCGCCCGCACGCCGTTCGTCCGTCGCCGGTGTGCCGCCGTTCGTGTGGTCTAGAGGCAAGTGGAGTCCTCTAAATTCTCTTGCATGCTTGTATTGTTGATTTCATGTTAGATTTTAGGTGTTTTAAGTGCGAAAAACCGAGGTAAGGTTGGCTCATTCTTAAGTCATGTGACTGTTTCGGTTCGGGTTGTGTGAGTCAGTAACTTGTTTGAGCTTGCATGTGTGTTTGGAGTCCGATTTTGGCTTTGATGTCTTCATGGAAGTTGTATCTAACATCTTGTACTATAACATACTAAAATTTTGTGGAAAATAATGGAGATATGAGAGGTTAAAGTTCTATTTTACGGAGACCCCAGATCTGTGAAGTTTCCACTGACCTCTTGCTGGATTCTTGTTTGCATGTTGATTTCTGTTGAATATTTGACTTCGATATATTCATTAAAGTTGTAGGTAACACCTTAAAATACAACATAATAAAAATTGAAGAGAAATGAACTAGTATAGCCTAGTAAATCAGCTAGATCTTGGAGACGATGATTCTGGGGAGGTGTTCCGAGACACCCGAGACTTCATGGACATAAATGGTGATCATAATTTGGTTATATGACCTAGATATCTTCATGAAACTTATAAAGGACACCTTGAAACATAATATATCCAAATTTCAGAGGAAACGAAAGAGAATAGATGGGTGAAACCTTAATATTTCGGAGATGGAGGCACTGGACGATGCGGTAATAGATCTAGAAGCTTCGTGAGGTTGAATAAAATAATGTATAAGTAATATGACTTAGATTTGTTCATGAAAGTTGTACGAAAATTTCTTGGCTATAATCCAGTAAAATTTTATAATTTTTGGACGTCATATGGATATTTTAATTGAATTTATTCGGAAATCGTGCATTCTGGTTTCATCCGAGAAGCATAGGATGTTTTGGGAAAATTATGAGATTTTGTAAAAATTCAATTTGGCCATGAATTTTGCAAGTAATTATCATCCTATGGGTTGGTTTAATAATTTCTTGAATTTCGATAATTTTGGGAATTTATAGTTATTAAAAAAAAGAATAAGAATAAATAAATAAATAAATAAATAAATAAATAAATAAATAAATAAATAAATAAATAAATAAATAAATAAATAAATAAATAAATAAATGAAATGGATTATCTCATTGGCCATAGATTCCATTAATTCATGTTGTATGTGTGATAAAGCCTTGATGTGTGTATGATATTGAATTGAGTTGCATACGTGATAAAGTCTTGGTAAGTATATGACATTGAATCGAGATGCATATGTGATAAAGTCTTGGCATATGTATGGCATTAAATCAATGCATGTGTGAATGTCATGTCTAGTATGATTTGTTTGATATCATGCCATGTGCCATGTTAAAATGAGATTAAAATACTGGTAAACATGGATGATGGTAAATGAGGAGATGGTTGTGATGGCGGATGATGCCCGGAATGTATAGAGATACATTGTCGAGATTCCCCGGGAGTGTCGGGATGCCCGGTGGTATACGGTACGTAATTCCAGGGGAGGCCTGGTGGTATGTCGGTACATAATTCCGGAAGCCTTGTCGGAGGTTTTTGATTGAAAGGAATGCCTCGCGATGCCAGGATTGGGGTGCAGGATGCCTGGCTAGAAGGGTAAAGGCCGGAAGCCCTGTCGGAGGTTTCGGCCGAAGGGAATGCCTCATGATGCTAGTTGGGATGCGAGATGCCCGGAATGTGGGGGGCCGGATGCCCGGTGGCTTGGGAGGCTGAATGCCGGAAGCCTCGGAGGTCTTTGCCCGAGGGGATGATGAAATTAATGATTTGAGAAATGGGTGATGTGGTGATCAATTGAAAGCACAAAAGTGGAAATTAAACCATGATATGATATGCATGATGATATGCATGATGATGATGATATGTGATGTGAAATAATGATGATCACCCATGATATGATATGCATGATGATATGCAAGATGATGATGATGACGATATGCATGATGATATGCAAGATGATGATGATGATGATATGCATGATGATATGCATGATGATGATGATGATGATGATGATGATGCATGATGATATGCATGATGATGATGATGATGATATGCATGATGATGATGATGATGATATATGCATGATGATATGCATGATGATGATGATATGATATGCATGATGTTATGCATGGTGATGATAATGATGATGATATATGATATGACATGTAAAATGTGATGATGTCATGATGATGTGGACATGTGTGATGAAATAATGTCATGGTGATGATGACATGTATGATACGATGATGATACACATGTGTGTGTTATAAATTAATATGATGATGCATGATAGCATGCGCATGGCTTCAAGGTAAGTAATGCCTGCAATACATGTATGATTTGCCTGATGCATTGAGTTCTTGTTGGATTTCCCTATCTGCTGAGTGGTTGTACTCACCCATTTTGGGGATAACATTTCAGATTAGTAAATGGTTTGAGCGGTTGGATATGACCGCGAGGAGAATGATAGCAAAGGAGGGAACCTTTGGACGCCAACACTAGTTGATGGACCTTAAGCATACGATTGTGGGAAGGAGATGTCGGTCATCTTTTGAAGTATAACCGAGTATAGAAACATCGGCATTTTGATGTATCGACTAAAGATGTCCATCTGCTCTATGTAAATAAACGTGCTCGACTTTAACTTATATAAGATGTTTAGTAGGTGTGCATCGTTTTCTGAATATAGGGAAGGGAGTTGTTGGATGTGCTTCCGCATATAAATTGCGCAAGGGACCGATTGAAAAAAAAAAAAAAAAAAATGTAAACCCCCAAGTTGTATGGACCCGCTGCATTTGAAATGGTATTAGAGTGATATGTTAATAAGGAAAGTAAATGGTAAGCGAACTGTGGCGACCCTAATCGGATCGGGGGCCGTCGAGGGGTGCCACACAACGGTCCCAAACCGACCCAAACTTGGACTGGTTTTGTTCGTGGTTCAAACTAGCAGCTCAGCTAGTCCGTTGACGATCCATAGGCATCCCAATCTGCTCATCAAAGGTCTAATCATGTTCTGGCGAGGTTGTTTTGTCCAATTACGTCAAAATCGATGAAAATTGAGGCAAGAAGTAATGCTCTTGGACTCGAATCCGATAAAGAGAGGTTAAAATAACTAATCATATTTGTGTGCCCCTGTAATTAGGATAGTTAGTGATGATTATCAGTTTTGCCATTTTCATCATCATTCGTATGTCTGCAACTAGGTCTTGAGTTCTGAACGAAAAATGTTTGTCATTATTCATTTTGTATGTCCAATTTTTGGTTGGATTTGTGCACATTCTTAAGTGACTGAAATTAGGCATGCTTTCAGATTTTGATATAGGATTAAAGGCTTATCATGTACATGCCCTTTCATGCTTGTTTAGGTCTCTTAGAGACCAAATTTCATGTTAGTGTCTTCTTGAATTTTGAACTACGTATTGCAAACTTTGTGTACAAATGTGGTTCGTCATAGTTGAATGGCATTTCCTATTTGAAAATCATATCACAATTGTGCTAGTTACACTCCGAAACTTTTAAGTACCTCATTATGAGTCTTGGATTATCTTGTATCGACATCAAATCGTATGATATTTTCGCATGCTGGCCTACGGTTAGATAATTCTCCTAATAACTTATCGCATCCAATTCTAAGTTGTGTGTGATCTTCATGCCATTTATGCATTACATGAATGATTTTAGGACTTAATAATGCATGTTTAAGTTCTAGTTTTTAATGGTTGATGTACACACTTGGTCTTAGAGAACTAAATCGACCTTGATTGGACCCGGGCCTTGCTAGGAAGTTATAAAGCACACCTAGAGTTTTCAAATGCCATTAATTTCATGCAAATTGCTCGTCCTTAGGTCCATTTTCCCTTTTTCCTAAGTTAGACTAAAATTTAGACTTAGGATTAATTTTGAACCCCTATTTTTAGCTCAGTTTAGATAGACTTTTACCATTTTTGTACCAATTTTTTTGGTAGGGATTTTGGAGGCATCTCTACTTTTGCCCTTGCAAAAGAGAAGATGCAAAAATAGACTAATTAGTAAGGCTAAAATCAAATGTGAGTTGAGGCATGAAGGATTTCTATCATTTTCTTTAGTGATACTTGGGACACCATTTTGCTTAGGAAAGTTTATTAGAGTCTCACATGCCTCTCATTAATTTGTTATCCGTATCTTTGATAGTCAGTTGATCCTACAATAGATAAGAGGGAACATGTTAGTCACGAACTTTTTTAGGAGTCAAACAACTGGAAGCGATACAACATTACCCTTCATTGGTTCACTAATTATCGAATAGACCTAAGGTTTTAAAGCATGAGGTGAATATGAAGTTCTGCATTTTCCATTTCATTAGGTCATCTGCTCTCTAGTTGTTGCGAATGCAAAAGATAAAAACAAATTTTTATTAGTTTTTACACATGGCAACTAGTTGCTGCTTTCGGGGATCACCCTGGTCGCGTCTGGACCACTTCAATCCCCATACTACCAGGCCACAGTATTGGTAGTGTTCAGGGAGCACTTTTTGTTTTTGTTTTTGTTTTATCTAGCCGAACTAGCTCATGGATGACACGTCCTTTTGCACCCAATCAGGTGAATTCGATGTAGGTCACTTCCACATACTTGCTTGACAAGTATCGATTTGTTCAAGTTATTCCATTGAATTTAGTTCTTGAATCCTAATGCTTTATGTCAAATAGAGAAACTATGTCAAAAGCAAAGTTAGAGAGGGGGAATATTGGAAACGATACCAAATTACCCTTCCTCCGAGTTTGTATTTGATAATTCCTAAGGATATTTGAATGTTGATGACAGTCACAGTTCAACATTTTTTGATTGGCCTTTCTCATTCGTGACCATGTATGTACGATTGATGGTCGTTGCTTCATCTTCAACGCCTTCCTTATGTGGAAAATTTTTCTTCTATCTTTGATCATATGAACATTAGTAGCATTGGGCAAAGTCATGTGCCTCAAGCTTCCATGGAATTTGAGATGGATAATCAAAACCTCTAATTTTCTAATGGCAATCACTTCTTGAGAGAGTATGCGTCTGGAACAAGAAATGAGGTTTCTAGATTCTAAAGTCATCATCTAGAATAGGGGGCTAGAGATCGCCTCGACTGTCTAGATTTTCTCCCTGTTGATAGTAGCCAATTCAAAGGAAGAGAGAAATTCCTTCACTATGTTTCTTGGCTTGTCAAAGATGAAAATCCCATCAATGAAACCGCAACGTCTAGTTGCTCAGGCATGCTTGCCCTAAGCTACCATGGTATGCATGCTTCGAGTTCAACCGTATGCCTGTGCCTATTATGTCTAATCTTTCATCTCTTGTAAATAGAAGAAAAATGACGTCATTTCCAAAATTATGTTAAGGGAATAAGACATACCCTTTTGAAATGGGATGATCTTTTTCTATTTGCCCCTGCTTTCTTGAAAGAGTATTGTAGAATCTGACAAGTTCACATGCCATTTTCAAATGTCCCCTATCATGCTAAGTAAAGGGGATGATGCTTTAGACGTGAAGTGAGTTAGTCAGAAAAATAAACATGATTAAATTTGACATTTAGCTTTGACAAAAGCTTTTGGTGATGAAATACTTTTGTTTTCAAAAGTATATATATTTGGGGGGGGGGGGACATGATGAAGCCCAGCCCTTTGTATTCTCCTTGGATGATATTTTCTTTTCATAGTTGGATAGCATCACTGAGCCGGTTTGGAATACCATCTCATGCTCTCAAAATGAAATATTAGAATTGTACATTCTGAGCGAAATTAAATTATTGGAATGGAAAATGCAACAATAACATACTAGACAAGATAGAAAAATGAGATTATAAAAACAACCAAAACCCATGAAAACTCCTATGAAAATGAGCACTTTGATAGTGTTGGTCCTGAAATCAAGCGCCTTTGAGTTATTTGCCCCCAATAGACTTGAAGTATCCACATGAGAGGACCACTTCATTGAAGCTACAGAAGTGCAATCCATGCAACCAAAAGCGATGCTTGCGGGGTAAGGTTTTATGAGTAGCTTCGGTTTTTCTTCCTCGGCCAGTTGAGAGTTGGTTTGCATCATGAAAGCCTCTCACCTTTCTACGTATGCCCAAAAATCCTCCATTGGTCTTCTTCTGATGCGAACCAAATCCTCATAAGGCAATTCAGTTCCAATCTTGCTTTGGTATTGATGCAAGAATGTGGAAGACAGCTCATCTCATTCCCTCATGAGGTAGATCCTCGCCATGAAGAATCATTGCAATATGGGCCTTGTGAGACTTTCTTGTAAGGCCTGAGTTATGAATGACGTCCAGTTGTAGTGTCAACTCATTTCAGCCTGGAAATATTGCAAGTGAGTCACGGGACAAATTGTGCTGTTATATTTGCGGAGATTAAGTACCCTCATTTCTTTGGGGGTCATAATCCTATGAAAGCAAGATGGATCCATTGAGTCTTGGCTAGGAAAATGGTTTTCCCATTACATACTCATTACGGTGGTGAATTCTACTACTTTAGGAGAGATGGATTCTATCAAGATCATTTAATTACTTTCTCCTGGGTCAAAATTTCCAATTGAGGATGAGGTGTTTATGTCATCCTCATGGTCATGTGACAAATTTAGTAGCTCATTAGGAGATAAGTCATGAAGAACGAATGTTCCCTCTTCTAACAGGCTTTGGATCCTATGCGTGGGTGGGAGGCAATCATTCAATGAATGAATGATTTCATATGTATAATATTGGTATCTCTCAGGATTGTACCTTAAGGGATGCACGAAGTCTTGGTGTGGTGACTCATTGGCTGTCAGATTTTGTCTACATTTAGTGGTAGGCATTAGCTAGAATTGCTTAGGCTTTCTTTTCTTAACTCCCGGTCTTGACCTTTTAAGTAAAGTCCTTTGTTTTGCTAACTTGAGTTTGTCATCATGAAGATTGGGAGATGGTGGAGCTTCGCTTCCTAGGTTGATGGGGGTCGGCATTCTTTGGATCCTAGCTTTTGCGGTAAGCCTAGAAAGCTGCCTTGCCGAGCTTTGGTTCTGAATAGGTTTTATAGTGTTGACCTCATCTGCGGGCTCCTTGCCTTTCTTAGTAGGAAACTTCTTAGTAATAGGATACTACTCGGTCGTCCATTTATCATGCAAGGCTACATTGATATTTTCTCCGATCGATCATCCTTTTGTGGGCTATAGGTCAAATTGGGCGGTCGGGCTCCCCCTTAACATGGCATGTATTTTTTAAAAACATATTATCCTTCGTCTCTGCAAACTATCGGTTCTCTGTGAGGTGGGGTGATGTCGGTGTTGATGTGAAATTATATTCTTGGCGGAAAGCATTGGTTAGTTCCCCCAAGTCTTAAGGAGACTAATCCTCCTTACAATGTACCACCATAAGACGGGGCAATTAGATTTGATTGGTATGATTGAATCATCCTTTTGACCAGGCAAGCCTGCAAATAGGTCTCTAGGCAAGAGGTATTCGCATACCCCTCACATTCAGGTACTTTGAGCTCTTTTGGGATTTTAACACTGGCATAATTAAATAGATCAATGGGATCTTAACCCTGCAGCTGACTTAGCTTCTTCATGATCCTTGCAAACTATTTGTCCTATTAGCTATCGAGTGTGTTTAAAGCAACTATGGGGTAGGGCTTGGCCTGGGTGGACTCCATTTGCCTCAAGAGTTGTCGAAGGACAATGGACATTTGTCCCACACCATCTTTGATATTAGCGAGGCAATTTTGTACATTACTTTGATCGCGTACTATTACTTGAGGCCATTCGTGGGCAACTGGTGATCTGCGATTCATAATTACCTAACGTTGCAAAAACAATGAATGAGCACTAGAGTAAATAAAGATTGCCCATGGCAATGGTCCAATTGTTTTTATTTATCAAAAAAGGATTTCATAGACAACATACTTCTAACATCTAAACTTGAAACTAAAATGAAAAAGCAAAATACTAGACATTAAATAGAAGTCCCTAAACAATGGGACCAAGACAAAGCTTTCAAAGTATTAACATTAAGGGACACATGGCTACTATTTTATATGCGATGGGAGCCTTGGTCTTGTGAAAATGTTTGCTTTCTTGGACTAGCTTTGAGACGTTTACCTAGCTGATTCACAAATCCCTTTGCATATGTTCTACTTGTCTGTGTTGATTGATTTTGCTAGTTAGGTCAAGGACCCATGGCCGCAAACTTGTCGGGATACGATGGTTGTAGATGTAGGACTCAGAGGCATGATGGACATTTTCCTACCCCTCAAGCCCTTTAGGTAACATGATCCTTTTGTGATGGCACTTGCTCCATGTTTCCCCAATAATGGAAATCTCGAATGCGTAGTCACGACTTTGATGGGTGAAAAAGAGTGGAGAGATATTCATCTTGATAGGTGGTGGGATCTCTTGAAGGGCTCCATACTGTCGTGCCACCTTATATGGGTAATAGGGAGTGGTGCTGATGAGACTGAACAGTAGGATTGGATTGCAATGTTTGTAAGCAAAGCGAGCTCTCTTTCCATGGAACCAACCAGCACACCACAGGAATGCCTTAGGAGCAGGATTCCTTAAGGAATTTATCCAGTTAAAACAACTTTGATTGGGAATGTATGATCTCAAAACCACAAATCTCTATAGTGGATTTTTAAAATCATTTATTTCAGAAAATTGCATAAGGCCTTGAAATTCGCTTAGGTGAGAAAAGAACCAGACCTGCAAAATTTTTGGGGAAGCCCACATGATTTTTTCGTGTTTTCTTTAAAACAATTAAGGGACAAGAATATTTTGGCTAAAATCATGTTGACATAATTTTGCCCCCTTAAGACTTGATCAACCACCCATGCCATCAAGGGACTCATGGCATCTTTTTGATGGGGGAAAATGATGAACTTGAAAAAGGCTAAGAGGAAAATCTCGCTTTTTTGGGTCAAGGGCTAATTTTCGAAACGATTAGTCAAAAACGCTAGGAGACAGGTATTATGGTTGGTTTTAAGAATTTGCCTCATAATGTAGACTTCAGTTCTTAAAAGTCGCACTAACCCCCGCAGCGGGTCAATACCTATTGGTGGCCTAATAAGCTTATTTTTGAGAGGTATTACAATGATGATGTTGTATTCTTCTAGAGTTGGGGTTAACTCGAACCCACCAAACATAAAAGTGGATGTCCTAGGACACCAAAAGCTTGTAGGACTTCGGGATGAACAAGAATTTGGAATAATGATAGAAGATGACCGACTTTAACTTTCACATGCTCTTGGGCAAATTAGTCCAATTGACCCCACCATTTGAAGAGCTTTGTTTTGGGGGTAGGAATAAACTAGATATCGTCTCCTCTCATTGCATATAAATTGAGGCTCGAAAAACCTACCTGAATTGCTATGGGCCAATAAAAAAGATTGAGTAAAAAATGTAAAGAAATCACTTTGCTTTTAAAGAAAATGGCAAGTACAGAGACATGAGCATGATATGCGCAACTCGATGTCTAACTAACTCAATGTCAAACTAAGAAGGTTTAGAGAAATTAAGAGGGTGTCTGCCAATCATAGTCGCACGTTGGCATTATATCTTCTTAACCTTGGCTCTACCTAATTTTTTTGGGGGGGGGGGGCAACCTCTACATCGTTGTGTTCAAGGTCGTTATTTTATAATGACCCGGGTCCAATGATCGGGTTGTGTGTGCCAAGTATAGTGCTAAAATATTAAAACATACATAGCGGGATAAAAATACTACAAGTGCCATAACTTGACACAAAGGGATACTTAAGTGCCATAACTTTCGAAAGGTACATTTAAGTGCCACATTTGAAGAAAAGTGAGACACTTGAGTGCCACCTCTGGCGAAGCTAGTCGGAAATCATACGTGGCATATAAATATTATTATTTCTCACAGAGGTGGCTCATCGGAGAGCTGACTTAGCTTTAATTCACCCAAAACAATATCGTTTCTATACTTGGCCAAAATAAAGTCCTTAAATTAACCAAAACGACATCGTCTCCCCAATTGCCCTAAATCTAAAACCCTAAATCAGGCAAAATGCTATTGAAGCGCTGGAGTCGTAGTCCCAAACCCTAATTTGATTTGCCCTAAATTCTTCAATCGAATATTAGAAATGAAGAGCAGGACTTTCAGCAGTGGCTCAAATATTTCTCACCAAAGTGAAGGAGAAGGCGAGCATTATAGTTTTTGTGGGTTACCAAGTCCAAGAAGAACATTGTGGACTCAAACAAATCCCGGGAAAAGATTCTATGGATGTGCCCGATACAGAGAAGGGTCGAAGTGCAAATATTTCAAATGGATCGATGCGAAATTCTCTCACCGAACCACATAGCAGATATTGGACCTACTTGATAGATTTCATCAACCTCCATCTACGCTTGTGGATGACTTGGACAATGTTGACTCAATGCAGGCTCAAGCATCTTTTGCTAATCATTTGAAGAATGCAGTTTCAAGAATGAAAATTGAACGGAAGTGTTACCAAGCGTTTATTGTGTTGCTTTTTTTTTTTTTTTATCTATCCTACTTTATGATGAAATATAAAGTACTGGAAGTTGAGAAGAAGTTTCTCCAACTGCCATAGTTGTAAATGAGTGGAGAAATATACTTGTTTTGAATGAAATGAATGACTTATCTTTTTGGAAGATGAGAAGAAGTTTTGTGTTGTATACAAGATTGTTATGGATTTTTTTTTTTGGGCTGTCATTGCTTGTGGGGAGGTTGAGAAAATGGAATGAATGAATGAATGAATAAGATACTGTTTGTACTATGTTTTTACTTATTCTCGAATATAAATCGGTGATAATGGAATGTATATTTGGCTGATGTGTTGTGGTGACTTCTTTACTTGAACTGAATATAAACCAGCATTAAACATTGACTTGAATGGAGTTGCCATATTAAATTAGCAGCTTCTCTGGTTTGCTACAAACCACCATATATATAGGATAGACACAAGTGATTACTCGAGTTCTATAAGTTGTATGTAATAATCACTTAAATGCCAGTCATGATAAAAAAAGAGTAATTTAAGTGTCAAATTATTATTAAAAGTGATAACTTAAGTGTCACTTGTGATTAAAAGTGATCACTTAAGTGCCACTTATGATTAAAAATGAACATTTAAGTGCAAGATTTTTTAGAATGTGATCAGTTAAGTGTCAATTTTTTTTGTATGTTTCCTTAATAAATTGCACTAGCCATCAGCTACTACTAGCCACCACCGCCGCCCACCATTGGCCACCATCGGCCTCTAGCTATCACCGCCAGCCACACCAAGCATCCTAGACATCCGCTTGAACCACCACCAGCCATCACTATGTTGGTGGTATGCTGCTGCAGAAGTTGCTAGTGCAAGGTGTCTTATTCCAGCTTGCACCAGCACTACCTAGTGTAAGATGTGCATATTGCACACTTACATCTTACACCAGGTTTAGTACAAACCCCCAACCCAACCCCTGTAATAGACCCACCATCAGTAGGCATTAACAGTCCCCACTGGCTACCACCACTAGTAACACCAGCATCCCAACTACCACACCAGCACATAGCCACCACCATAGACTTGCCATTAGTTGCCACTATTGGTGGTGGGTCGTGGGTCTGTTGCAAAAGGTGCTCATGCAAGCTATGCACACTGCACTCTTGCACTAGCAATAGCTACAGTAAGAGGCCCAAACCCAACTCCCATAATGGACCCACCACCACCAGGCTTCACTAGCCACCACCCCAACCCCCACAATGGACCCACCACCACCAGGCTTCACCAGCCACCACCCCCACCCCCAGCCACACGAGCACCCCATTCACTACCATAGATCCACCACCAGAAGCAACAAGTAAAAGTAAAAAAAAAAAAATGAAAAAGGCAAAAATGATGAGCAATTAGATCGTTCCATTGATATTGAAATGAAGTTTGAAGTCTCATAAACTCAAATGACAAACTATTAAATAAAAAACATCCACAGTTGTTTAATTGACTCCTCAGCCCCACAAACCATATCCCATCTCATTTTATCAATCAATATGTACAATGCCTCCTGTTTGTGCTCTTTTTGATGGACTTTTCATTTGATTCATAATCCGTGCACTTTTTCTAAGAACTGGACGTGAGACTTCTTCTTTAATTGTCTCAGGATGTGTTGATTTTGATGGAGCTACAATTGTTGTAGGCTGAACTAATTCAAAAGGAGCTGCAACTATCGTAGGTTGAAATGATTTAGATGGACCTGCAACTGGGTTCTTCTTACTCTTATTTCTTGTTGGCGTAGCCAATGTCTTCTTCTTTGTTGGTGCAGCCGTTGATTCTTGAGTTAGGGCCTTGAGAGATAAGAACCTCTGAACTTCTCTTAGGCTTCAAAAAGAAAACTCAATTATCAACAAAAGTTTGCATTATAAATTAAATTAAATGTGGTCTATAAAACTTATATTAATAATAACTGTTCTAGAATGCTCATCTGTATAAATGCCATAATCATATTGTTTTAGCCTCTTCCCAAGAGCCCCTATTGTTTGAATGGGAGCATCACTTTCAGGTACTTGTAATTGGTTAGCTCTTCTTCTTGCATGTGATTTCTTGGGCTCTTGTTGTGGCTGTTCAGTTACAGCAGGGGCTTCTTCGGCCAATTCTTCAACTAGGCGTCTTCTAGATGGCCTTCTTGTAGGTGGCTCTTGATTTGGTCTTCTTTTGGTTGTTTTTCTATTTAGCCCTTCAGCTTCAGTGACACCTTCGGTTGGCTTTTGTGGTGGCCTTTGTGATGACCCTTGTAGTGGCCGTTGTGATGACATTGGTGATGGATCTTGTGATGGCCCTTCAGTTGGGCCGTCTATTGGCAGCTAAACTGTAGCTTGCCTTCTTCGAACTTAAGAAAAAGACAAAGGACATCATCATAAATATAACATCATCCATATAACAACGCCAAGGAAAACTAAACTCAAATTAGTGAATTTACCGGGTATTTTTTTCTTTACTGCTGCTGATGAACAGTTGACTTAACTGGCCCTCCAGCTGCTTCAGCCAATCCTATAGCTAGCTATCTTCCACCTTGCCTTCTTTGAACAAGCCCTTCAGTTTCAGGTATAGCAGGGGCTTCGGCCAATCTTTCACGTGGCTGTCTTCTTCCTTGCGTTCTTTGAACAAGCCATTCGGTTTCAAGTACAGTAGGAGCTTCGGTCAATTCTTCACGTGTCATTCTTGTGACCTGACAAAGATAAAAACATTACATACATGTCACTTATATCTATGTACATATTTGTAACCAACCATAAAGCAAAATAAACAAAATTGTTATGACTTATTGGGTTTATTGTCGTTGACTGAAGAACAGTCGACTCACTTTGCCTTTTTTCTCTAACTATCCCTTCATTAGGGCCTTCGGCCCTAATAAACTATTCCTACTACTTCCTTAATTGACAACCTCTACTATTGTGCCTTGCTATGTGGCAAAAAGAGCACTTTATTGGTACACCTGTCCTATTCATCCTACGCTGACATGAGACATCTTCCTTTGTAATTCTTTGTTTTTGCTTTAGTCTTCCCAGTTTCTTCGTTAGTGGCAAAGGTTGAGGTGCTTTGTGATCTGTTGGCTCCCAGAATTTATTACTTTTGATTGGCTGCAACATGAATTGATACGAAGCAAGATATCTCGGTTTCTTGTACCAATCATCAATGTAGTCTTCTGTGTTGTGGTTCTTCAATTCAATGGCATATATGGCATGTGCACAAGGAATTCCACTTAGTTGCCATGCTTTACATGAACACTTCCTTGTATCTAAATGGACAATATATTTATCGGAACACTTCATGATCTCATGTCCTTCATCCTTATTCCAAATGGGATTACAATATCTGCTTGCAGCCAAGTTCTCATCCAATTTCTTAGCAATCCTAGGACCACATTACCTAGTCCAATTTGCAGCCTCATCTCTTTGTCTGTGCATCCGACTTATGACCATAACCCGTATATCTTCAAGCATTGAGATAATTGGTTTGCATCTGATCTCTATTATCCTCCCATTGAATGATTCGCAAACGTTGTTTTTGATGTTATCACACTTGACTTCCTCGCTGAAGAATGCCCTACACCAATACTTTGGTTCTGTTTGGAATAGTGCATCACAACCTTCATTTGGCAATTAAAGCAGTTCTTGTTTGGCCATCCTAAAGTCAGCCATATTCTTGCTCTGTGCTAATTGCCAAAAGTACGACTGCAGCTTGTCCCCTTTATAGTTCTTTGCCCAATTTGAGTACATGTGCCGCACACACATTCGATGTTCAGCATAAGGCAACAATTCAGCTATTGCTGGAATAGGCCCTGCAATAATTCAAAATAATAAATGTAAGCAAATGACATGTTGATATCAAAAAGCAAACAATTGACCAAAATTTTCAAGTTGGTCACTCATGAACGCCCACCTTGCCTCATTTGTTATCTCAAAATCAGTTATCAAATTTTTTAGGAACCAAGACCAATTGTCCTTGTTCTCTACCTTCACAACAGCCCAATCCAGTGGAAACATTTGGCTATTTGCATCTCTTCCAATTGTTGCCAACAATTCTCCCTTGTACAAGCCTTTCAAAAAAGACCCATCCAATCCTATAATCTGTCGACAACCAAATAAAAATCCTCATTTGCATGCATCGAAGCAAACATAGAACTTATCGAACTTGGTCCCAATATCAGGAAGTGGTCTCTCCACGACCTCTACATACACTCTACTTAAAGGATTTTGCAGCCTACACTCCTAAGCATAATCCCACAACTGTCCATACTCGGTGTTGTATTGACCAATGAGTATTTTCATCACCTTTTGCTTGGATCTTTTGCATTGATTCCTGGATATATTAATGCTTACCTGCTCCTTCACCAACATCCTGAACTGAGTAGTATTAATCTGAGGCATTAGCTTAATCAAGTCAAAAAAGTGGTTCGATAACCATGCACTTATTACCCTTTTATTTTCAAAATTAATGGAATAAGTATGTTCCTCTTGGTAGGCTTTAATCGGGAAAGATTCACTTCTCTTAACAAATACGCCATAGATCTTCCATGGATAGTTTTGCTGTGAACATCTAGATCTTATAAATGTCTTAGTGTTTCTAATGAAGTCAATATTCCTTTGTGCAGCAATGGAGTTCTTTAGTATAACTTCTCTAAATTGTTTTGTATCATGAAATTTCATACCTAACGACAAAGTGGGAGATGCAACGGATGTATCATAAGAAGGAAACTTACTTTTCCTTCTACGCACAACTCCTTCATCTTCTTCAAGCTCATCCTGGGAAGTAACATTCTGGATGCTTTCTTCATAATCAGTCTCCTCGCCAGTAGCACTAGCATCTATAGGGCCTTCGACCCTATTTGGAACTTCATTAGTTACATTCAAAGTTGCAAACTTATCTGTCAAAAAATCCCTTCGCTTTTTTCTTGACTCTACAAGCTCCTTGTCGTCGTTATCACTTATGAAATTTTCAGTTGGCAACCCTTCATCATCATCATCAGTATTAGTTGATTCAGCTACTTCCCACTCTAATCCATTGATTATGTCATCATCACTTTGGTCAATTGCATCTGCACTCCTCTCCTGTCCATCATATCTATCCTACCCTCCTTCGTCCCTAACATCAGTACTACCTTGAATACCATCTCTTGTTTGTCCTAATTGGGCACCCTCTCCATCATCACCTTCGCCCTCACTTTCACTATTGTACTCAACATATATTTTTACCTCTTCACTATGAAGATAATGGTATAGAACATCCCTGAAACCATTATCATCTTCTAAGCATCTCAAACCATCTCTCAAGTCTTTCCCAAGAATACAATACAACAACTTCTGGACTTTACTAGGCAAATAAGTCCTTATATCCCTAACAAATCCTATATAAGATGCATTCTTTATCTCGACAAAGATGGTGCCCTCATTTCCATCCTCATACTCCTACTCATCCTCCTCAATCACAAATTCCCCATTGTAGCAAACTATGATAGCGACATAATCCTTGTCATAAGTCATTTCTGCACCACGAACAAGAAAAAAAATCATTACTTTTTGGGACCACATCCACAAAGGGCAATAGACAATTGCACATGGGAGTCCTCCCACTCTCATGGATTTTAGTAAACAGAGGTTCCCACACTGACAATATGCCCCTATATGACAGCCAAAAAAGGGGTCGCCACTTTAATTATTTGCCTTAAAATATTAACAAAAAACAGTGGTCCCCACAACCAGCACAGGTCCCCACAACAAGCACAGCCCAATCAATTTTTTTCTACTATCTTAGAATGGACAACAATTCTTGGGCATTTAATTTCCAATCAGCAGAGTGGTAAAAACTTCGATCTTTCTCGGTAATGGACACGAGTATAAGCATGACTATCATCTTAGTTATCTGTCTCACCTATTTCTTTATCTCCGAATTAGAGAGATACCTAGATAAATGGAGGTGAAAATGTAATGGTACAAGCGCATTCGTAGAGAAAAATTGTGGAATCAGCAGCTAACCTGGCTTGAGCTTGCATCAAAGACTGAAAGCCCAAGTAAATTTGCGATCTTAAACCGTCAATGAATCGGATGAAACTAAGTTAACAATCTGATCCCCTACTCTTTCGAATTCGTTGGCAGGCCTAATTCTCACTGCGCTTGCTCAAATAAAAAATTTGCTAATGACAATAAGATATTAAGCACTCCATCGAGTTCAACGACCAGATTAGTTTCACTTAAAGAACCTTCATTGGTGGGTTTGCATGTGACAATTCCCCAGATTTGTCTCCCGATGTTGCTACCTCTTTCTGTAAGGGAGTAGCCAAATAATTCAACAGCAATTCCATCGGAGCCCTAATAAAATAATCGAGCTAGCCCTAATAAAATAATTGAGCCCTAATTTTATCACAGGGGAGGGGGAGAAGGGGCTGAACCTGGAGGAGTTACGATGGTGAGCGGTGACGATGACCAACGATGGTGAGTGGCGATGACGACCAACAATGACGATTGACGATGGCGACTAATGACCACCTCTGGGCGTGAACAGCGATGGAGAGAAGGGCCTGAGATCTAGTGTGAACGCGGATAGGGAGGAACGGCGACGGCTAGGTGTGCTTAAGCCAAAATAACCTAATGACATCGTTTAACATCAAGGAAAAATGACGTTGTTTAGGTTAGCTCACTCAGTGTGGATGGACGACGTCGTTTTTGTTGTTCATATGGGTTCTTTTCTTTTAAACATTTGCCACCTCAGTAAAAGAAGTCACCGGAAAATGCCATGTATGCAATTTCAAGGCAAGGATTAAGTCAAGACCTTTTGTCTGTGTAGTTAGCACTGATCTAGAGCAATCTACATGTAATTAGTGACCTCCAGCCATAATACTCATGTCGTTTTCTCCTTAATGCTCAATGTACAAATGTATATTCATGCCATCAATAACAGGAAAATTTTCCTTTGACCTAGGTCCACATGGATGAGGTCGATCACAACATTGATCATTATCGGTCCCATATGGATTCTACGTGGGTCAATCACGCATCGATACTTGTTAGTGTATAGTTAGAGTTAGCAATCATGGATTTAATCATGTTAGTAACCAGGTAAAGAATGTAATAAATTAGTAGCGGCGAGGGGGAGGATTCCAGTTTAGGAGGGCAAGATACATAAATTTCATTTGGAAATTTTATAAAGGATAAGATATATTTGATACAAATTATATCAAGCTTCAAGCACCAAGAGACTAGGGAGCCAACTGCCATCATTGTGATTGAGCCTTTGAGGTTTATACATTCATCACGCAGACTCTTTCAATGTGTTTTATTGAAGGTTCTCTTGGCCAATAGTAAAAGTTTAGCTAGTCAAACTTAAAACCTCTTAAAACCATATAACTTCCATTAGTTTTTGTTTTTTTTTTTTGAGGGGGGGGTGCGGGGGGGGAATTTCCATTAGATTGGCCTAGTGAAAGAGTGTAAACTTTTTTTCTTTAAGAAGATTGTCGTTAACTAGAAAAACAGCACACGTTTTGAGGAATGAAAAAAATTATAACAAGAAGTATGTTAAGAAAATATAAAAAAACTTTTGAACAATTTATTTAATTATAATAAATCGTATAGTAAAAAGGAATCAACTCATTGAGTTGATGAAACATATTTAAATTTAATTTAAAAAGGTGTTTTATTTACTTTCGGATTACAATTTGATCTCTCTTTTCATATTATACAGTAATGAATTCCTCTATAAAATATATGGATTTTCACTGGATCCATTGTATTTCGTACATGCATGAGAGTCCACTTATGAAACGCGATCAATTACGTATTAGGCCACTACACACTTATATGGAGAAATTGTCCAATCAATGTTAAATCTATTATAATGATGCAAATTCAATGTAAATTTTTTAGTTTTATCAATTTAGTCATAAATTTTTCACAAAATTTGAATGTAGTCATTTCAATCAATTTTTACCAAAAATAATTGACATAGCGGTGTATCACATAAGTTAGTCGATGATGACTGTATAGGTCGCTATGTTGGTAACTTCCAACAAAAATTGATGGGAATGACTATATTAGAACTTTGCACAAGGCTTAGGAAAAAATTGAAAAAATTAAAAAAATTAAGACTTAATTAACATTTTGATTGATTGGGTAATTTTCTTTAGTTTGTACAAATAGATGAGGTCAGATGAGAAGTGTCGATCGTAGGTCCATTTATGGGATTGCAAGGGCAGGGCCCTAAAACCTATAATATACGTCACATGCTCAAATTCTATCTTACAAGTCAATCTTGTAATAATACA
Source organism: Eucalyptus polyanthemos subsp. polyanthemos (assembly GCA_017140185.1). Taxonomy (NCBI): domain Eukaryota; kingdom Viridiplantae; phylum Streptophyta; class Magnoliopsida; order Myrtales; family Myrtaceae; genus Eucalyptus; species Eucalyptus polyanthemos. The sequence continues at coordinate 40,096,122 of CM029459.1, read as the reverse complement.
TTTGAGAAGTTAGGTTTTTTTTTTTTTTTTTTTTTTTTTTTTTTTTTTTTTTTTTTTTTTTTTTTTTTTTTTTTTTTTTGGTGTGATACATTTATCATTTTCAATTGTGTTACGTAAACAAGAACTCTAATAATAATACTCTACTACCATTGAAATATGAGACACTGTTCACTAAATTGAAAAAAACGAGTAGAGGCCATCTATTCAGATTTCTGTGGATCTTTTTGTTTGCCTCTTCTAATCTACTCGTTCCTTCATCATGTAGACAATGGGCTTTTGGGCACAAGTTTGCCCTTCGTATAATGGGAAGTTGTAAAAATGGTCGTGTATTATTGACCATGTCCGATTTTGGCCTTTGTACCTTATTTTGTGACAGATTTTGGTGTCTAAACTAACAATCGATCAAGATATCAAGTGACTTATTGTATCCAGTCCAAGGAAAATATAGAGTAAGAGCCAAAGATGAACATGTGGCACTGATGGGTCTAAACAAATAAAAAAAATAAAAACCGGGAGCAGTTAGAAATTCGATCCCTTTGTTTCATTTTGGTCATCCTTATTCTTTATCTTGTGACAGATTTAATTCTTAAAACTATTTATTGATCTTAATTTGAGCATAGAGTTCGTAGCTTTCCATCCCTGTTCACGAAAGGATGCAGACTAGGTATTGGAGATGCACGTTTAAGATGTCACGTCAGTTTGAGAATAGAATCTTATTCACTACTCTAGGCTTAGGTCATCGGTTTACCATTTTCATCCCACATATCGAAGCCACATGTAGATTCGGTACTTTCTTGACATTTTCCATTTTTGAAGAAGATGAAAAAAATATTTGCCATGAAATCACAACTCTAATTTAATTTAGGGACCAATTCTATCAGCATATAAAGTATGAGGAACAATTGCATAGAGACGATAATTTAGTGATGGCTTTTCTAATTTCTCCTCAATTTTAAGTTATTTGTTCATTTCACCGTAGCCCCACATATTCATCTCCAGCTCTCAGTCGGCATTTTTCATTGACATTTGTCTCGAATCCAGGATCAAAGATTAATTTAAAGACCAAATCTTTCGCACAATAAAGTATGTACCAATTTGAATATTGATGATTGTAAATGGACTAAATTTGCAATTTCCTATTTTATTGACTACTTTGGAATTGGTGTCCTTTCCATTTAAGGATAAATTTAGACCGTCTTCAATCAAATGTCTAGAGATAAAGGAAATAAGATAACTTAAAATCTTTTTAGAATAGAGAATAGAGACACAATAAGCACCAGTGATCGGGCTGGACAGAGACAGAAAATGAGGGTGAGAGGAGGGGAGGGTGTGTTTGCCTTGCTTCCTTGTATCCTTCCATCCTTGTTACATAGAATCCGAAAAGCAGTACACAAAATATGCTGCATACACTTTTGACGTATCTTTTTATTTGCATTTCACCTTTGTTTCTCAAGCCTGTAAGCTAATCTCACTGATTTTGTAAAACTTGTTTTTAGTTTATTACTTACAAAAAAAAAGTCTCTAGAGGGGGATGTAGCCCCCACATAACTTGGGTGTGCATGAGTGACATCGAATACAAGTTTGGCTATAAGGTGAGGCCTAGCCGACCTTCTCTTATGATGTACCTCACTTGTGACCACGAAGTGTGTGAGTAACTCGTTCCTAATTTATCATGAATCTATATATGAAAAAGGTGCATGGCGTTACCACCCATCATTGCATCGTGGATGGTAGGGCTGCTGGACTCCAACACAGGAGGTCCCAGTTTTGAAGCCCTTGCGAAGCAGGGAGGCTGAAGCACTGCATGATGTCTTGCCCGGGGTGCGTGGGTGGTGGTTTTTGCGTGCCTCCCCAGAGTTTACTCCTCGGCTGCCGGCCGTGCGGTGGGTTCCCTGGGTCACCAAAAAAAAAAAAAAAAAAAAAAAAAAAAGGTGCATGGCGTCTAATAATGCATCTTTTGTTTAAATTCTATTTCTTCAGGGATCAATTGAGGGCATGTGCATGGTGACAAATGAGCTTTCTTGATCTATACTAATATCACAGAGAAATATGTCTTTTTCAGCAAAAATTCCAAGCATCTCTCAAATTGCTTGTTATCTCTCTTTCCAACAGGATTCTATGCATGTACTTTTCACGGTGAATAGTTCAAGCATTTTCAAAGAACAAGAAGCATCATATTCTTGACCTTGCAATGCGGCACCTAAATATAAAAAAATGAGCCTTAAGGTGCGTTGCTTTAACCAAGAGCCTGCTCAAGCTCACTTTAGAATTAAGCCCTTCTTGCATAGTTGGAAGGGAAAGGTTATATTTTTGACATATGTGGTCCCTCTTTGAAGGTGGTGCCCTAGCGCTTTATCTTTTTGTCTTGGATAAGCATGGTACCCTAGCGCTACTTCCTTAGGAAAGTCGGACCTATTCGTTTGGAATGTCAAACGTTGCCCATGAGGAACTTTGGATATTAGCTAGCCACGTGAAGATTCTAAAGCAACATAATAATGTGGATGCTTCAATGCTAGTTTTTTTTTTTTATTTTTTTTATGTATATAAATAAGTCCCTTCAGACTAGCATTAGGACATGTCTGAAGCCCAATGAAAACGAATTATAGTGATATATTGACGTATGCCATTCAACTTTGTTCATCTAAAAGGTTGGGAAGTCTTACATGAAGTTGCAGAGAGTGAACTTGTAGCCAAGAATGATTTGCCGGCTTCGCAGCGCCGTGAAGGACATTTACATTGGATGGCCGGCAAGTTATTCTTGACGACATTTTGTTCTCTTCATCTCATGCTAGGCTGAAGAGACCCTACTATTTCCAGTTATTCTTTGAAATTTTAATGTACCTTTAAAAAAAGGAGTCGGCCGATATGTTTTTTCATTTTTTGGTAATTTACAAGTGCAGGTGTGAAGATCAGCTACTGAGAACCCCATGGAATAATAGACAAGTTTCATGAACAGGTTAAGTTAAAACCTTTTTCCTGTGCAAGATCTAGAATAGTTTGTACGCAGGTGATGGGATTCAAACGGTTAACCTCCGGCTACAACACTCATGCCCATTTCTCTCAAATAGTTGCTCACTTCTACGAACGTTGACCCATGCAATCAATAGTGGGAAATCTTACTTTGACCTTGGTGCCCATGGGCCAGGTCAATCACGCATTGATCATATGGGTTATGAAGTCCGCGCGGGTCTTGCAAAATTTGATGATTTTGGTTACATCCTGTTTATGGACCCAAGTCTAGACAAGAGCTTCCCATCAACAGCACCCGAATGATGGACGGAGGAATGACGGTGTCTTCGAAGATTTCTTAGGGAAAATAAGTTCTATGGATGCTCTCGGTTGAAAGAAATTAGCAGGTAATTTTAGCATGCTTCATTCTCTCATGTGATTGTCATTTGAGGATTTTGATAAGCACATAAATGCTGAAAATTGAATTCTGCCGCAGTTATTTCAAAACATACTGCACGCTTAGGAATAAATGACGATTGAAGTAGGACTTAACCAAATATATCCCATTCACAAACAGCGCCCCCCCCCTTTTCCCAAAACAAACAAGGGGGGCTTCTCTGGAATATATCTCTAACCATATCATATACTACCTCAATGTTCATCCTTAGCATCTAGTCTATATATAACAGAAAATTGCTAATGTGGTGGTATAGTCATCTTGGGTATATGTGGCATGCTACCAAGTTAACGATTTTCATCAAAATTGACCATAAGGACTATATTATAGTTTTGCGTGACGGTTTAGGACTAAATTGAAATATTAGAAAGTTTATGATAGAAATGGCATTCATATAATAGGATTGATTGCACAATTTCCACGAAGATTGATTTATAGGATAGGTTTTGAGCATGTAAAAAGTTTCGAAAATTAACAGGTCAATGTTAAGGTCCTGCCCTAACAATCCCATCAATGGACCGCATCCATTTGTATAGACTGTACAATGGCGCAATATTTAACTATGGCGTTTCACAATTGGACTCTCATGCATGGACCGAAATCTTTCGGCTCATATAAATATCAACATGATCGAAAGTGTTCTTGATCAATCTATGAGAAACCAAATAGATTGGAGATCTTAACCTCATATACAATAATTCCAATTGAAAACCCCATAAATACTTCAAAGTAAATAATTAGCGTACAATATTATATAAGGCTTCAAACTGTGGCTGAAATGTAAATGAAAGTAAATTAAATTTCTAATTTTTAAGTCACGGTTCCTTCGATAAAACACCTTCCAAACATCTAATATTTACTATTGGCCACCATTTTTTAAGAGAATTTTCGAGAAAACACGTTGAAATAGTTATGTTATGAATCAATCAATCTTAAAGAGTCAAATCACGGCAGAAGTTCAGCTCAAGTGCTAAAACTTCAGAAAAGTACATTTAAGTGCCAAAATCGGAGTAAAGTGGATCACTTAGGGCGCGCATGATAAAATTTCTGTTTCTCAATTTCTCTGTTTCTCTGTCCAAAAAATCCGTTTGGTAACAAATTTGATTTCTCTATTTCTGAAACAGATTTCTATTCCAGAAATAGAGAAATCGAAGAAATCGAAGCTGAAATTTTTAGCTTCTCGGTTTCTGAAATAGAAATAGAAATATAAATTTTTTTTTTTTCTCAACTTTTCAATTTAGTCCAAAATATTTTAGATCACTAATATTGAAATAGAAATAGAAATAGTTAATTTAGTCCAAAATATTTTAATGATTTTTTAATATAATCATTCTAATCAATATTGATTGAAAATCTTAACCATTGGGCTAGATGGTGAGAATTGAATGAACAAGGCTTCATTTGTTGCACGTAAGAGATTTTATGCATGGTAATAGTCAATTGGTCATATTCATATCTAATGAGTCTTTCTTCACCTACTCTTCCGTGTATGCCAGCCAACGACTCTATTTGGCTAACTATTTTTTTAATCATAAACTTCATATTAATGCGGTAAAAATGGGTCAAATCATTAGGGTTTCATCCGATTTTTCTTTTATAAAGAAAAGAGATCTAATAAGAAATATGTTGTTCTTGTAAGAGTGTTGATGAAAATATAGATTTTGATAATAAATTTTTAAATAATCCTAGTGTTGATAATTTTGAAAAAATTGGTGACGATTTTTGAACACGGTGAGGATATTTTTAACAAAATTTGGAAAGAAATTGGAATTAGACTTGAAGTTAGGATTTTTTTAGGAGATTAGACTATTATAATCATGGCTATCATTAGACTTATTTGATTAATGTGAAATCAATTTCGGCAAAAACACAACGACATATTCACTACAATTGAATTTCAATTTTTTTGCCACGTTGTTTATTTTTCGAAAGAAAATATTACGTAATAGGAAACGTAAGCACATGTAATATAAATTCCATGAAATTGTATTTTCAATTTTTCTAATGTATTAGTATTATTTCGATTATTTTTTGTATTTGAGTTCCTAGAAATAGAAATTTTTTTCTGTTATCAAACGGATTTTGTTTGAAATAGAAATTTTGAGTCGTTATCAAACGGGTTTTGTTGACTTGTCCAGGGAATAAAAATTGAGAAATTGATTTCGTCGTTTTGTGTCAAAAATTTAAATAATTAATATAAAAATTAATTAAATTAAATTTAAACTTAATTTTATTTAAAATATTCTAAAAAACTTAATTTTAAAAATATTCTTAAAAAAAAAATTTAAAAAATTTAAAAAATTTGGGGGGGCGAAGGGGCGACTGAGAGTTGAGCCCTTGTCGTTGTTGACTCCTTGCCATCATCGGGAAGGGCTAGCGATGGAGGGGGGAGAGTCGGCTAGGGTCGCCGGCCCCTGGTGGACCGGTGGCGAGGGCTCACGAGCCCTCGCTGGATCTGGGTGAAGGCCGTGACCCTCGTACTAGATCTAGGCGAGGGCTCGCGGGCCCTCACTGCCGGTCGGTTGGCATTGCCGACCCCTGGCCAGGACCCGGCAACCCCGGTTGATGCTCCCCCCCACTGTCGCCGGCCTTTCTCGGCGACGGCAAGGAGGGCCCGTGAACCGTCGCCCAGATCTATGGTGAGTGTCGCGGCCCTCGCCGCTGGTCGGCCGGGGGCCAATGACCCCGACTGACCCTCCCCTCTCCATCGCCCTCGGCCCGCCCCTTCGGCCCTCCCCCCCTTTTTAAATTTTTTTTTTTAAATTTTTAGTTTTTAAATTTTTAGAATATTTTAAATAAAATTAATTTTAAATTTAATTTAATTAATTTTTATATTAATTATTTACACATCATACACAAAATGATGTTTTTGCAATTTGTCACCACGCCAGTGTGCAAAATGATGCCGTTTTGCACCCAACTCATTGGAAAATTACCATGTCAGCAATTTGGCCAGAGTGGCACTTAAGTGATCCATTTTACTTCGAAACTAGCACTTAAGTGTACATTTATGAAGTTTTGGCACTTAAGTGTCCCTTCATGCCAAGTTTTGAAACTCCATGTGTCCCAAACTCGTTAAATCGCAATAAAGGACCTAAGGAATGGCCGGTGCTGGCCGGTGCTTGCCTGATCGCTTGGTGCTTAAAGGTTGGTACAAGTTTTATTGAATATATATTATACTTTACAAAATATCAATTAAATTTTTTTATCTCACCTCCAAATCTCGCCACCTCCCCTTCCCGATTTAGATTTCCATTTCCGCCACTAGTCAATCATTACATTCTTAAACGTAATCATTAACAGTTTTGTTTATGATTTCTTTTTCGACACTATCTTTCCATAACAAGTTCCAAGAGCGCAGTTGATCTAAGTCTTTGGACTTAATAATCCATTAACTTTCTCCTTGGTAATTCACCTTCGGGAAGGTCGCGACATAATGACCTTCGGGTCTCCACTGTACACATATTGTCCGCTTTGGACACTAAGTTCTCACGGTTTTGTTCCTCTCAGAGCAGCCTATACTATCTCAAAAAAATGCGTATGTACAGTTAGAAGGACCCAAGTCTTATAAGCTAGCCCATGACTCCCTCCCTAGGTGATATGGGACAAGAGAGGGACTCATTCCTTGCGCATGTTCGGGGACTGAGACTCAGGCTGTCACAGCATAGGCTCTCCTAAATCCTGCCAATCGCAAATTGACACTAAAAAATTAATCCATTTTAACATGTAGTTTTACTCAATTTGAAACTGCCATTAATCAATTAGGGTTGATTAGAATACTTTACCTTTACAAACCAGAAATTCAATAAGTTTGCAGACATGGTTACCCTAAATTGATCTAACACCCTTTTGGTACATTTTCATTTTAATTTCAAAAATATTTTGCAAGCAGTTTTGATTAATTTTAACTAAGCCACTAACATACAAATGGTGGTCATGTGGGTGCACAATCAACAGAATAACATTCAATAAACCCAAGTAATAAATTGTAAAAAAAAATTATGACTAACCTTAACATGATTTCTAAATGACATGACACCTAACTTTTTTTTAAAATTTTTTTAAGATGTTAATTATGTGCAATCTTAATATAAATTTAATATGCATGATTTTTATTCTAATGACATGTGATGTGCAATTCATATGACATAATTTGAACCATCACAATATGTGTGTAATCTGATTTATGTAATCCTAAATATGCACGTGCTACATAATGAATGATGTGGTAATTCTATGTGCATGCATGTTCTTTCTATGATTTTTATTTTTAAAATACTGCAACTCCCATATTTTTTTAATATGCAACCTACACAAAATAACAATGGCATGAAATAGGATTAATTATGAATAAACCCTATTAATTAACCAAACATGCTGAAGTATATCGGTATTGGAGGGGAAATGGCTGAGGATTGAGGCTGTGGACTTTGGGGGCCATCAAATGATGAGTTGGGATATTTGTTGAAGACTTTTGAGGTCCTTTGTCCTCCAACTGCAGCTCCTTCTCCTTCTTCCTCCTTGTTGCTTTGGCCTCCATTGTTGCTGATTCAAGAGCAGAAGACCAGCAGAGAACTAGTAGCAGCCGTCGACTGTCACGCCCGATTCTCCGAGCACATGATCATCCCTTAGCGGTCGATTGAATAGCGACGTCCTAGGATGCATCACTGACCCATTCATTTTAAATGCGCATGCTGAAGTAAATAAATAATTTCCCTAGACAATAACAAGATTGGATAGAAAAGTAGGCAACAATTCCTACCAACACAAGCCTTTTATAAACACTCTAGGTTTATACACAATATACTAGGCTGTTTACAAAAGATCGGCTCGACAAAATGGAAACTGTCCTATGACCCACTAGTCAAACACGTTTGCTAATTCTTTGGTCTCCTCCTTATCAAACTCCGAAGCTCCAGGTCCTCCTCAACTGCCATATAAGGACATGAAAATGTTATCCCACAACGGGGTGAGACGACGTCTCAACAAGTTCACCCCTAAGCCTCGATTAGGAAGAAAATACACCCCAAAGGCTGCCTAAGCATAAACACGAGTCAGAGGTCTTACCTTTGCCTCCATTCCTTCCTACAAGTTAGTATAATTGATAAATTCAACGAATCACTTCAGCACCTCAAGGCATCAAATCAGATCGAGTTATCGATCAATCGGCTCAGTCGATTCCATGTCATCAAGACCACCTCTTGGTCCACTCATTCAATACTATTTATCTAGTTTGATCATGTCAAGATCTGCTCACCCTAAGCTGAAGATATATAGTATAGCTTACCCAAAGCTAATAATAAATATAGCTCGCCAGAAGCTAATAATAGAGTATATTGCTCACTCGGAGTTGATATATTGAGGCCCACATGCTAATATAGTATACTCATAATGCTCACTTGAAGCTGCTAAGGTATACTGCTCACCCAAAGATGACATATCAAAACCCTCAGGCTGATATAGTATATCGGTATACTGCACACCTAAAGTTGACATATCAAGCCTACAGGCTGATATAGTATACTATCTTGATCATCAAATAATTTCACCATTTTTATTATACTTGATAAAAATAATCGCGTGTGAGTACACAGTTGGCTTTAGTCAAAATACAATATTTACTCTTTTGAAAATCCCACTAGTTCCAACAATCTATAAACACATTTTTGGCGTTGTAAACTGACGCCCGGTATTTTCTAATTAAATATTAAATTTATTAAATTTTGGAATAAATACCAAAAATCACAATTCACACTCAATTTGCCCCATCCATCACTCAATTAAATAAACAAATCACACCAATGCAATCAACATAAAATTTCCGACCATCGGCTATCCCGGTCTAATTTTTGGAAAATAATAATTAATTAAATAATTTCGAAAATTAATTAATAAATGCTAATAAATAGCAAAAATGCACACTTAGGCCAGAAAAAACCTAATTAAAAGCCAAGATGGGCCTAGAAAATTTCTGAATCTATCAAATTAAATACTACGGCCTATCTACTTGCTAATTGCACTAATCTAACCACCTAACATGCATCAAGGATTAACTAAATCACTAATTCATTCTAACTAACTACTTAAACCATACTTAACTTAAACTAATTAACCTTTAAGTGTCATTAGCTCCATAAGCAAAGATTAGTGAGTAAACTTACTAGATTAGCGAACCAGTGAGTTCACAGCAACGGCAGTGCAACGGTAGTCGACAAACTACGAAGCGGCGACACCAATGGGAACTTGGAAGGGCCCAAAACCTTGCTAGGCCCACGGCTTAGCTACTGTCTTCGGTCCTGGATCGGCTTGAACATCAGTTGTTCCATGATAGACTCAGTGGGCTAGACGTGCTGGTAGCTGGCTTAAAGATCGATGGAGATGAGCAGCTTATTTCGGTGGAGTTTGGGGCTCGGAAATGAAGTCACCATGCGGCAAAGGCAGAGGGGCATCGTTGTTGAGGTTAACAAACCAGCTGAAGAAGTAGCTTTGGGCTTCGCTGGTTGACTGGAGGGGTTGGAATATGGCAGTTGCAAGGGATTCAGAGAGCTGCTCGGTGGGAGTTATTGATGTGGAGAGGAGCAGGGATAGCTTCGATGGGCTACATGTAGTGGAAAAGATGGGTAGCTTTGAAGGAATCGGAAATGAAAGAAAGAAGAAGTCAGCAAGGTCGGGGGAGTTGCATTGAGGGCAAAGAGAGAAGAGAGGGATAAGGGAAAGAGAAAGTTGTCGGTAGAGGTGGGGGCCCCTTTCATGTGCGGCTTCAAACGGAGAGAGAGAGGGAGAGAGACGTGCGCAGATGGGACTCTAGGCGTGAAGGAATTGGATGAAGGGGAAAGGGAAGACGTGGAGGAGCTGAGTCCGCAAAAGCCAAGGGAAGAAAGGGGTATCGGCTAAGGGGGAGGGGAAAATGTGGTTAAACACAATTATCCTTTAACATTTAAGTGTTTAATAAACCTTATCTTCAGCCAATAAAAACAATTTGTCACCCAAGGCCAATTTCAACACTAACTTGCACCAATTGAAGTCCAAAATGAAGACTAAATGTGACAGCCCCTCAAACCTACGAATTTTCCTAAATTTCGAATTCTTTTTCCTTTTTCCCGTAATCCAATTTCTTAACAAATCTCTCCAATTGATGTCCAATTTTGTTGAAGAAAAAGCCCACACAATTTCCTTTCACCAAGTAGCTCACATAGGAGGTCAAAAATCCCTTCAAATTGGCCCATCCAAATTTCCATTCTTTTCCAAATCGTATCGTAAAAATCTCGAACTCGTTGAAAATTCCTCGAAAGATGAGTTGACCTTCTTAAAATAACTTGTGACATGACCGAACCTTCAATTTTGAAATTGGGTTCAAATTCGCAGTTAATTTCAACCGGATGCAATTTTAGTGTGACCTAACCTACTAGGTAACTTTTAGGAATTTTTGGTGCAATGGACCTGTGGTCGATTTTCTTCGAGCCACATGTACCTCTTCGATACATTGGCGACTCTCGATTTTCGTGAAAATCCCAAGGTTTCAAATATAAACACAAGGCGCCAAAACGATAAAAAAAATTAGTCTAGTACCGATTGACGAGAATTTTACAATCTTGTGGAATCACCCACATTTGATCACATATTCTAGTCGAACTGACCTATCTCTAGTCTCTCATCAATTTTTAACTGT